>JAIFZK010000017.1:6630000-6812500 GCA_027481765.1 Tenualosa thibaudeaui | reverse complement strand
ACCCTGGCTAAAAAACTGTAAAATAAATACCATGCAGAGGAGTGCTGTTTTTCTTTTTTGTTAGTTTTTTTTTTTTTTGTTCTCTGGGCCTGAAAGCACAAATGTCAAATACAGAAGAGGCTGCGCTGGCAGATGAAAATGAAAAGAAAGTCTTATCGTGCTGGTAGGCACCTGCCGAACTTTCAAAGCAACTGCACAATTGCTGCAGTGGCGGCGCCCCCCGAACGACCCAAAACACAAGCCTGGACAATGGTGGCAGCGGAGCGACAAAAACAGGCAAAGTCAGACGCAGCTGCTGTGAAGAGACTTAAGACGTTCCATCGACACTGGAGCGGCAAAGACAGGCACAAACACAGGCGCGGATGTGAGAGCGAGTGGGCGAGGTACGAAGGGGCACACACACACACAAAACACACACACACACACACACACACACACACAGTACCTCTCCCCCACACACCTAAGCCTGGGTTTCATTCATCTATCAGCATGTCTTTTGTCTCCTCGGGAAATGTGCTACTGTTCCAGTTAGAAATGAAAGAGAACTTCTAGAAGGAGAAAAAGATGAAAAAAAGCAGTTTGCAAGAGGGAGGCAAAAAGAGGGAGACAGGGAGAGAGGTTGAAATATTTCCTGCTAAGAGTAATCAATAAAGTGTGGCAGTGCCCAAAAACTAATCAGGTTGCTGGCCTGGCTTTAGAAGGCAATCCAATCCAAAACCGTTAAATTTTAAAAGCGCAAATTCATCGAATGACTGCAAATCTTTACAAAAGATAAAAAACACTTTAGCATTTTACTGTTTTGGAAGGAAAGGCCTACAGCTAAACATCCAGTCTAAAATATTTAGTGTGGAACCATGAGCACGTTCCTTGTGCTGCCTCATCTAAAAAGACAGTAACACAGGACCTGAGCTTGGCCACAGTGATGGCGAGGCCTTGGGTGTCCAACCAAGTAACCAAGCAGCTGAGCATTTCTGGAACTTTCTATAAGAGAACAGAGGGGGTGTCAGCATAACCCTTGTCTGACTCACGACCCTGTCCTTTCAGAGGCAGAAAAGGGTAGCTCCATGCAGGGGGCAGGAGGGAAAGAGAAACAGAGAGAGAGTGTGTGTGAGAGAGAAAGAGAGAGAGAGAGAGAGAATACTTGTGGGTCCTAGTGTGGGTCATCTTTTCATTAGTTTAAATCCACATCTGCAGGAGGCCCTGCTGCTGGGCAGAGGGAAATCAAAAGAGCAGCAAAGCAGCAGAGAGAACTGAATGTGGTGCACACCACATAACACAGGCAGAACCCCACGGAGAGAGAACCGGACCCCAGAACAGAATCAGATGTCCACAGGGAGGGAAAGAGAGAGAAACAGTCAGAATGGAAGATGGATGGAACAGTAAATGGAGACAGACAGACAGACAGACAGACAGACAGATAGACAGATAGACAGATAGATAGATAGATAGATAGATAGATACACACATACACACATACACACACTTCCAACCACTATTTTGACTAGTCCGCTTCTTCTGCTACAAGTGAAAGAATTTGTGTGAGAACTGAGTCACCTAACACAAATTTTAATCTTTCATCAATCTCAAACACGCACCACATATGCATGCTGCATTGTAACAGCATCCTGAGTGGGTGATGTTCCATTTCTGCCAGTCTTGTTCACTCTCTCTCTATCACCCCCTTGCCACACTCGTCTCCGCTCCCTCCGAGGCCACTTTAATTGAGAGAGGAAGCCTGTGACAACAGTGCGTGTGGTGCATGGGAAGCTCCGGTAAGTGACACGGATGATAACGCGAAGTGAGGGAGAGGATGCCTGGATAAATATTTCAGTCCTTCTGGGGCCTACAAGTGCTCCCAGCCCCACCTGGAGTATTTGTGTGTGTGTGTGTGTGTGTGTGTGTGTGTACATAGGCTGTCCAGTGCACCACTTTTGAAGCGCAAACACAGACAGAAGTGAAACGCCAACATGTCTGCCGCTTGGCTAGCCTCAAGCCTGGATCGTATTACGCATCGGCCATTCAAGGATGGACTGTCTGCCTGCTGCTTTTGAAGAAGCCCACAGCAGAGCTAAAGCAGACTTGTCTTTAACCTCAGCCCCGCAAGGTTCACAACCAGAGCACCATCGTGAGCGCAATCAATGGCCAATCGAACCGCTCCACATAACGCACAGAGTCTAGAAGGCCAGCAGGCAAGCTGTGTGGTCAGTGACTGTGGGTCTCACCTGGGCAGTGAGAAGAGATACACACTAGCTAGATGAGTGTGTCTGTGTGTGTGTGTCTGAGCAACCAAGTAAGCAAAGACAAAGAGAGAGAGAGAGAAAGAGAAAAAGAGAGAGAAGGTCTGCTCTTCTTTGACTTGGAACATGGACACTAGTATGAAAGGTGAAGCGTAAGTCAAACAAAAACGCCCACATACACACACACACACACATTAAACACATCACTCAACTGATCAAACAAACACACCTACAACTTGTAGGTACAAGACCATGCAAAGAGCAATGCTGTGTATGTGTGTATGTCTGTGTGTATGTCTGTGTGTGTGTGTGTGTGTGTGTGTGTGTGTGTGTGTGTGTGTGTGTGTGTGTGTGTGGGTGGGTGAGAAAATATGTTTTATGATGTTGATTTGTGTATTTGTTCCACCTCCAAAGCTAGAGAGAAGAGAGCATGTGTATTGGTCGGGTAAGTGCAACCTAGCAGCCTATGGGTCTCATTTCTCATCTGCCTCAGTGGGAGGTGAAAAGGTCGAGGTCGTGTCATGGGGGTTGTGTTGTGCGGTGTTGACTGGATGTTCCAGGACTTGGAAGATGGTGTGTGTGTGTGTTTGTGTGTGTGTGTGTGTGTGTGTGTGTGTGTAAGGCTCCAGGTGGGCCTGGGGATTAGGTGCAGTAACAGGCCTTGGCGCCCTTTGTCTCACTTGTCAAGATGGGGGTGGGGTGAGTCTTTGAGAGAGGGGGCAACAAGTGCAAAGAAAAGAAGGATAAACACCCAGTGGGATGGGTGAGGGTAGAAGGCGGTGTGTGTGTGTGTGTGTGTGTGTGTGTGTGTGTGATTGCCGGTTGTGAGGTGGCTAGTTAGTGAGGGTGTTTTAAGGATGGCTATGTGTTTGCTAAGACATTCTATGTCAATCATTGTGGTGAAGATGAAGGGTTGTGTGTGTGTGTGTGTGTGTGTGTGTGTGATAGCAAGTTGTGAGATGGCTCGTTAGCAAGTGTATTTTAAGGATGGCCATGTGTCTGCTAAGACATCCTATGTCAACCATTGGGGTGAAGGTGAAGGTGTGTGTGTGTGTGTGTGCGTGTCTGTGTGTGTGTGTGTGTTTGTGTAGAATATTATTTGCTAGCATATAGCCTATGTCTGAAGAGCTGAGCTATTAACTCTGAACTACAGCCTAGGAATAGTATAACAATATTGTGCAGTCCAACAGACCAAGTGAAGGCCTCCTCATGATGCTAGCCGGTGCTAAACAGAGAGCTAAAGGAGGGTTAATGATTCATGAAATCTTTGTTTTCATTGAGCTCCAGCCTAGGAGGGATGACTGCTTATGGTGCAGAGCAGAACTAACATCATTCAGTAACTCACCGTGTGTGTGTGTGTGTGTGTGTGGTGTGTGTGTGTGTGTGTATACTCCCTTGATGGGTCCAACTGGACTGCTTTAATTGCATTAATACACCAATCGGTTCTTTAGTGAGATCTCATCAATCAGAGAGTAGGGCCTTAGTCATAGTGAAACACCATATGGAGGGCTCTAGTAAAAATTGTGTTATACAATCTGCTGCAGGAGAGCCATGCAAATTCTATTGACATTCCCATTTGCACAACAGGATTCTTGGCTGAAGGACAACAATCCCCCCCCTTCTCTGTGTGTGTATGAGTGAGAGAGAGAAAGAGAGAGTGAGAGAGAGAGTGAGTAGATCTATCTAGAGAAATCTATATAAGCTAGAGGAAAATAATGCGAGCCAGAGTTCTTCGCCGAGCTCCAAATATTTCATACCTTTCAACTATGTTTTTGTTTTTCTTTGTCTGAACTGGCTTCACATTTTTACAAAATCAGGCATGGCAAATTTCTAAACCAATGAACTTGCAAGCAGAGCTTGTTTACTGACCCACTAAATGAAATCTCGGATTCAATAGCAAGGCATGCACCAAAACGAATAACAAAAGACTGACTTTGTGTGTGTGTGTGTGTGTGTGTGTGCACAAAAGAGAGTAAGTGGGCGATTGTGTGTGTTACCAAGGATGTTCAGTTTCTTTATTATTTACTGTTTTAATAAATGCTCCCTTTTATGGCATTAATTGTAACAGTAGAAGTACACAAGCCTAGGCCAATTTAACAAGATGTAGTGGCCTGCACCACAGATACAAAAAGACACAAAGAAATGCAGGTACTGAAAGATGAGCACAGAAGAGCTGAATTACTGTTTCTATGCAATATCAAGTGGACCCAAATATAAATCCTTTGCCTGTGTATTACTGAGCCGCTTTTAGCAACGACAGAAGGGGCCATGCAGTGGTGGCAACATGGTAGCATCATCCACTCCTTTGGGTGCGTGAGCACAGAGATAAGGAAGTGACAAATGAGGTGGTGGGGCTTGGCGGGGTCGCGAGTCACGGCCATCTCCCGTTTCGCTCGTGCAACCTCTTATGCGCTGGCGATGAAAAGAATCTCCCCCGTTGAGTGACTGATGAGCGAGGGGCCCCTTTGAAGACAAGGGTTTGGAACACGCCCAGCAGCGCATGACGGAAGAGAAAAGAAAGCAAAAGAGAGAGAGAATGGAAGAAAGGGAGAGAGACAGAGAGAGAGCAGTACAGACAGAGAAAGAAAGGAAGAGGGGAACAGTTATAAAGCTAAAGAGGAAGAGAGATAGAGAGAGAGAGAGCGAGAGAGGAGGGGAGGAGAAGAGAGAAATGAAAAGAGGCACCCTTTTTGGTCAACACTCTTTCACTCAGGAGCCATTCTCTCCCAGAGGGCCCCTCTGAAAGGTCATTTGAAAATCATTCTTGACGCACGAGCACCCACGGACGCTCTAAAATAACCTGCCATCCCCAGACGTAGACAGAAACAGAAAGAAATCTCTGCTGCTGTTCTCGCCGCTACTGCCACTGCTGAGATCGACTCCCTTTCGGCTGCCGAGGGTTTTTTTTTTTCCTTGTTTTTTTGTGTTTTGTTTTTCAGGTGGAAGCTGTCATGTTGTTTTTCCTATCCACAGATAGAAGAGAGGAGAAGAGAGAAGAGGAAAAGAGAAGAGAAGGGAGACGGAGACGAAGCAGGCCCGCATATCCGGCTTTGCATGGCTGAGTGAACGAGAGAGGGAGCGTGGAAGAGAGTGAAAGATGGAGAGAAAGCAAGAGAAAGACAGAGAGACTGACAGATAGCTGTATTTGCATTTGTGTTCCATCATTCAAAACACCAAACCGTCAGGGAGAGAATCTGGGAGGGAACGACAAAGAATGAAAATAAAAATTGAGAGATTGAGTGAGGGAGAGAGAGCGAGAATGAGAAAAAAAGAAAAAAGAAAGAAAAAAAAAGACAAAGAGAGGAAGAGAATAAGGCCAACAAACACTCAACCACTAAAAGCTAAAGCAGGGCGAGTTCTTGCATCTGTCCTCCAGGCATTTTCCATTTCCCGAGTCCCACAGCTTCTCTCTCTCTCCCTCTTTCTGGGTGACCTCCCTCCACCCAACTTAAGGTTATGTGACCTAATGAATAAATAAATAACTAGAGTCTGAGAATCAGTGGGGGGTGGGGGGTGTGGATCATATGTCCTAATATGATCCTTCACTATCAGGTGCGTCATGAGCTTATCACTACCGATGATCGGATCTGATCAGTCTCTGATTACAGCTCCAACCCCCACCCCAACTTCCTGACGCATCACTTCCTCTGTCCTCAGGAACCTTGCACAAGGCACACTGTAAAGAAATCGACAGACAGACAAAAGAGAATAAATCAACGGGAAAAAGTGTGCTCTATGTGTGTCTGTGTGTTTGTTTGGATGTGTGTGTCTGTGTGTTTGGGTGTCATATACAAGATTCAGCCTTGACGGTGGAAAACAGATATGGGGAATAGTAAACAAAGAGAGGGCTTGAGAGTAGGTATGCTAAACCTGAAGCTCTCTCTGCCCATCAGTCTGAACGCCGCTGTCCTCGACCACAACCCTGACAACATCCTTGAGCGAGAGGCAGGGGGAGAGGGGGAGAGGCAGCGTGCCTGAGTAACTCTGAGGGATTGTGTGTTAGTTTTGGAGGCTCGCACAGCTTGTCTTATCTATCACAAACCACAGACCCCTGAAGGAATGCAGACGCTATGGTGTGCAGACATTGAACTGGGCAATAAAGAAAAAGAAAACTTTTTTTTTTTTCCTCTCAGGTAGAAATCCAAAGCCAAAAGGAGACACCTGCCAATTCATTAGCTCTGAATAGATTACACTAGTATGAAAAAATAGAGCATTCTTAAAAAAAAAAAGAGCAATAAACTGAATGTGATTGAGAATTGTGAGTTTCATTTCTGAGAGGCCACTTGACTACAAGTCAAGTCCTCTAATCTTTAGTGAGATTCGCCCTCTCAGCTGCTCCCTTTCAATCCTGGGATTTTGGAAGCAATCCACAGAACAGCTGACTCCAGATCAGAACAGGCCCTGTATCTATATGTGTGTGTGTGTGTGTGTGTGTGCGTGTGTGCGTGTGCATGAGAGAGAGAGAGAGAGAGAGAGAGATTCTTGGTCTTTACACACTTAATCTACACCTTCACCTCCTTATTGCTTTCTGCAATCTACCATGTATTTTTATTATTGTGTTATGGCAACACAACAGTCTTACCTGATAAACTAATTCTGAATCTGAACACAACAACAACTATCCACAAGATAGAAAGAAAAGAACTGATTCTGAGCCAGTCATGCCTCAGAATGCGAATTCCCATCTACTTCAGATGAGACAGACAAACAGGACAGGAAGAAAACACATCATTTACGGAACTCGTATCCCAGACAATATGGTCTGTGTGGGGGGGTGAAAGATACATACTTTCCAAGGCTCGCTGTTGATTTAGTGTGTCTTCTCTGAGGGGGTTGAAATAACTATTTGCACGTGTTTGTATCTCTCTGTGTGCATTCTGTGTATGTGTGTGTATGTATGTATGTGTGTGTGTGTGTGTGTGTGTGTGTGTGTGTGTGTGTGTGTGTGTGTGTGTGCCTTTGCATGTGGTCTGCTCTGCTTTGCATGTGATCGCAGAGTATTCGTGTGTGTGAGCTTGGAGGAGGAAATATGCAGAACATAAGTAGAGAGGGAAAGAGAGAGAGAAAGAGAGAAAGAAAGAAAAAAAGAAGGAAAGCGAGAGAGAGAGAGAGAGAGAGAGAGAGAGAGAGAGAGAGGACTGTGCGTGTCTGCGAGGCAGCAATGTGGTCGTTTGCATGCATGCTCCGTGCCAGTGCTGATGCCAGGGCACTCCAGTGGCGCAGCAGAGCGGCGTTTCCCACACACGCATAGCAACGCTCTAACATTAGCATTTTCCCACAATTCAATTACCACGGTTGTCAGACGGCAGCAAGATCCCACCCCACCCCACCCCACCCCATTCCGGACGGGTCTACCCCCATTCCGGACGGGTCCCCCCCCACCCCCGCCGGTGCATTAGCCGTCCTTACCCACCACCTTCTCATTCCCTTCACCTCTTTCACTCCCTCACTTTCCCTCTTCCTTTCCCCCCTTTTCTAGGTCCTTTTTTCTTCCTGAGTAGGGTATGTTCATGAGTACAAGAAAAGTCAAGCCAACTCTCCTTCAAACCACCACTGCCAAATGAAACCCAACACTGTTTTTTTTCCCTCCACCAAATGTGCAGTACAACACAGAGATCTTGAAGCAAAACCATGGGACAAAAGTATCAATACAGACAACAAGGAGGACACCCAAAAAGACCTGCAGGTGAGGTTCTCATCCCTGAGACAATCTCTCCATAATGTCTCTCCATTCTCTGCTTGCTTGCGGAGTGACCACTAGGTCTCGATGCTCTCCTCCAACCAACCTCCATCTCAATCACTTCAACACTGTACTAAAACCACAGCTTTATCTTGTCTTGTTCTCCTTCTCTCCTCTCCCTTTTCTCTTTCTCTCTCTTTTCCTTCATCCCTCCGTCCTTCTCCCCTGCCCCTGTCCATTGGCCCCTCTCTCATGCTTGATGCCAGATCAAATTCTTTCTCCCTCCTTGGCTCTCTGTTATGGCAGATCATGTTTTTCCCCTCTCTCTCTTTCTCTCTCTCATCATCCTCTTCCTTACTTTCTCTCTGATTTGTGATGGCAGATCATATTCATACTCCTTTCTCTCCTTCTCTCCATCTCTCTCTCTCTCTCTCTCTCTCTCTCCGTCCATCCCCCTTCCTCTCTCTCATTTGTGACGGGTGATTATATGTGGTAATGGCTCTGTGTGCGCTGATGGCCGTAACTCCTCAGGTTCTCACATCCACACCCCCAGCAGTGGAGGAAGCAGAGGCAGCAGTGGCAGCTGGTTCATCCTTGAATCCCGCTGAGCTTGGCTGCACTGAGGAGGTATTTACTGCCACTGTCACACTCGTCCACACATCAGACCTCTCCTCTCCTCTGCTCCTCTCCTTACTTCCTCTCTCCCCCTCCCCTACCTACCCACCCTCCCTCACCTCCTTCCACCCTTTCCTTCCTTCCTTCCTGCCTGCTTCCTGCAACTTTTGCCCTCTCATCACAACTCTTTGTCCCAGCCTCACTCTACGCCTCTCTCCATGTTAAATCTGCCTCGGGAACTCGAAGCATCCACCGATCATGACGGTCGCTTGAGCATGCTCAGTAGCCCTAGCGAGGGCTGCCCAGGGGAAATGGTGGCATCAGTGTTTCCAGTTGGGCAAAGAGCTGTTGGGAGATGGCTGATGGAGATCATTTCCTGTCACACCTTTTAAGAGGATCCCAGCACAGAAAATCTGCCTGCGGCAGCATCTGCCATTTCTAGGTGCATCAGACGAGCAATAATTCAGCTCCTGTCCCAGAAAATGAGCGATGTTGTGCTGAAAACGGCTCTCTCTCTCTTTCTCTCTCTTGCTGTCTCTCTCCATTCAATCAAATGCTGCCCTTATTTTTGGCATGTTCCTGGAGAGGTATTGTTCCAATGCTTGTGTCAACCCTCATTATAGTGTCCCTAAAGAAGATAAGGCATGGACTGCATTTAAAAACAACAATACTTTTTTAGCTGTACAACAAGTACTTGAGTTCTTGAGGAGGTTTTTAGTGGTACACCTAAATGGATTCATGTTGTTCCAACCACTACCAGTACCTAACTGAAAAGGTGAAGCTGCATGTGGACACTCTCCAGGCCTTCAAGATAATCTATGCATCCGCAGCACCATCAGGTCAGGCCGTGGAGTGGATCCGGGCCAGGGCTGGGCCATACCCTGGCCAGACCTGAGACAGGGTCGTCCAGCAACAGCTGCACTTTTCTGAGAGTAGAGCTGCAGTACACTGAGCACCTGACATGAGGGAGAGGGCAGTTAAAAGAGGCCATATGGCCATTGTGCTGTGCACTGGCTATCCCTCCAGAGTGAAGAATCCAATCTAAAAGTGTGAGTATAGAGAAAGGAGAGAGAGAGAGAGAGAGAGAGAGAGAGAGAGAGAAAGAATCTGCTTGGGAAGAGAGGACTCTAGTACTAGAGCCTCTGTGGTGCAGGGTGATCTAATTTAACCTGACTGGATCACACGCACAGCAGGCCTTGCAATCTGGCTACCCCTTCACGTTGGTGTATCTGTGTGTGTGTGTGTGTGTGTGTGTGTGTGTGTGTGTGTGAGACTGAGGGGGGTGGGGGTCGGGTAATGAGACCAGCTCTTCCCACCAGTGCGCCAGCATTCATTAGAGCAGGGCCAAGAGAAGCCGGAGACAGAGCCGGAGGAAGCAGGTCGGCCGCGGGTGAGCCAAACATAACAAACAAACAAAAGGCGAGCAGTGCCAGAGCCCAGCATGCCATCCACTCCAAGCCCATCCCAGGCCACTGACTCCAGGCTGATCGGAGACTCCTTCCAGACGCAAAGCAGCTCTCAAAAACTGTTTGCACACACAAAGACGGAGAAAGGAAGGGAGCAAGGGAGTCTTATTTCACCTCACCTGGCACCACACCGGCTCAAACCAACTTGAGAGAGAGGAACGGAAAAACAAAACGACGGAGGGGAAACATCCTGCAGTATCACAGAGTGCCATCTGAGACGGGGCTGTACGCACCCAGACGAGGCTGTGAGGAGTGGGGGCCCCAAAACACACTGAGGTGCTGCCGTGGTTAGACTCTGCAGGAGTTACATTCATGTATCAGAGCGACGAGCAGATGAAGGGTTTCAAACACAGGGGAATATGAAGACTCTTAGATGACATACATACACACACACACACACACACACACAGCTCTAGCCAAAGTCACAGTGCATTGGAAACGGTTTTAGACACATTCACACAACACACACACATACCCACTCACATACAACACACACGCACGCACACACACACACACACAAGAAGTCTTTCATAGTAACTTTGTAGAGTCATTGTAAAGTGTACTTTGCTGAGGTCAGAGGGTGCACACAGAGGCTGATACACAGTGTGCCATCCACTGAGGATGATGGGCAAAAGCCACTCAGGTCACTGGGGATCCACACAGTCCTATTTGCACACTGGGACCATATTAATAACACTGCTCCATGAAATGGAGATGGAGACAAAATCTCCATGGTTATTTGGGTCGGGCTAGTGGTCATAGTCATACACACACATACACACACTCTCACACACACACACACACACACACACACATAAACAACGTAATAATGCAGTCTGTCCAGATGGAGCCTGTGTCATCGATCTGAAACAGTGACACAGTTGTCACACTGCTGACTAGGGAGATGATGAATGCACACTGTGGCAATTTGAGCTGCAAAACCCAGAGCTGTAGCAGGGGCAGAGTACTACCTGCTTTCACAGTGGCCAGAGATGCCAAGTGTTTCACAGACCACACACAAAGCCAAAGAATATACACACACACACACACACACACACACACACACACACACACACACACACACACACACACACACTCACACTCACACACACACTCAAAAACACCCCTTTCTTCCTCTGTTTCTCTTCCCTTCTCTATTGTGGTAAGTTACTCTCTCTTCTATGCCCTCTGTTTTTTTTGTACATTTCCCTCTTTCTCAGTTCTCCCCATTGGGATTCACTATTTCTGCACCACAGTGGAGAGTCAAGAGAGAGAGAAGAAAGAGAGTTTGAGAGAGGTTGAGGGAGCGAGAGGATAGGGGGAGCGAGAGAAGAAAGGAGAGGGAGAGAAGAGAGGAGGGAAAGAAGAAAGAAAGAGAGGGGGGCTGTAGGAAAGAGAGGGGTAGTTCCCTGCAGGCTTCTGTTCGCTGGTGCAGAAAGCCCTGCCATACTCCATCAGCACTGGTGATTGGTGACCACACTGGAAGAACAAATTTTCTGCCACCCCAACCCAACATCCTACCACACACACACACACACACACACAGACAAATGCACACATCCATATGCTCAGCACATACAAACATACATGCACTCACACCTGTATATATAAGGACTCTCAACACACTGACATACATGCACATCCATACATCCACACACACAGACACACACACACACACAGTATAACTGTGCTGAGATGGATAACTTCAATTCTCGGGTACCAACCCAAAACAAACATGGTTAGAGTGTGTGCTGAAACCACAGGAAACCTCTCATTTAGACTTTATTAAAAACCATTACCAAGTGCCACATTAATCTTCCTTGAATGCTATTTATTACCCAGGAGAAATATTTGGGGTGATTTATTAGCAAAACACACCAAATCATGGTCTCTTGGAATTACAGGTTTGACTAAGTAAACATTCAAATGATTTATGAACTTTAAACATCTGGTTAGTAAAAGTACATAGACAGATAGTAGAGAGACAAACTGCACAATTATTCATGTGAACTTTTACCCATAAAATGTGCACCACGTGAGACCTTAGTCTGTGTAAATGAGTGGAGATTATTTGCCTGTGTGAACACACACACACAAACACACAAACACACACACACACACACACTCTAGGAAATTTCCACGGCTGTCCCTTGTTGAGTGCGACACAGAGACTCAGCAGGGGAGGATGAATCGTGGTTAAGGAATCACTCTCACCCCTCCTCTCTCTCTCTCTCTCTCCCTCCCTCCCTCATCCGCCAATGCAGCACCGGTAAAGCATCAGTGAGGGAAGCTGACAGACAGCAGAGCATTCTGGGTAACTCCCAAGGGCCATTTCTTCAACAGACCAAAGTGATGAGATTAAAAGCCAAACATACTTGACAGGGGGAGAGAACGACAGATCAAGAGAAAGCGAGAGAGGCAGGAGTAATTCAAAGAGAGAGAGGGGTCTGGTGAGAGAGCCAGACTTACAGAAAAGGGTGGACCTATATGTGTATGGAGGAAGAAAAAAGAAAAAGAAAAAAAAAAACTCATCAAAGCATGACGAGAGGGAAGGATGTATATGTTTAATTCCTTTCATCCAGGAACCTCCATTCCTTCTCTCACTCTGCTTTCAAAAATCACCAGCTTTTCCCTTCCCCACCAGCCCCAACTAGTTCACAAACATTCTCTCCCTTTCCCAGCCTCTCCCTCTCTCCTGCAGAGGCTATAAATCTCTGGCTCCACGCCGCCAAGCCCTACACCCCCACCCCCTCCCTGTCTCAGACAGCATGGCACAGAGCGGCTTGGATGCTGGGAGCTGACAGCAGGGCCGCATCAGCAGAAAAATGCTCATAATACGGCCACATTACGCGCCTGAATGCAGGCCCCCCCACAAATAACTTTTATTCCCTACATCAACACTCTCTCCAGGAGAGAGGCACCAGGGCATGGGCCAGCAGGCCATAGAAGACAAAGGCTTGGGGTGGTGGGTGGGGTAAGGGAGGTGGGGGTACAAGGTGCTAGCATAGTACCAACATCCTGTCCACGTCTCTGAGATATATCAGCCTATCAACCCATCCCCATCCCATTCTAGCCAGGCTAGCTAGTACCTCTGCTTAATATTGTATTTTGCCAAGTCAGGGAACTCTCCTAAGGCTCCCGGACTAACTGTTTTTGCATCCAATCAGAAAACAGAGATTGAAGGCAGAACCAATAGTTTTCTCAGAAAGCATCTACCCACCAGGAAGTAAACATATGAGTACAGCCGGATCTTTTTACACAACGTGAAGCAAAGTGAGAGTCCACCTGGTCGACCATTCTAGCCCTCTTCCCTCACAAACATAAACACACACAAACTGCACATGCTTCAGTCATTCGAAAAAACTGCATTTTGAAATACTAGGCATCACAGAAATAAAATGTTTCAATCTCTATATTTCTACCATTGAAGTACAATTTCTAAATGCATACTGCGTGCATATGTTTATCTGAATATCGCTATAAGTGACAGAGACTTTATGACCTCATCATGAGCAGCACTTACATACTGATGGGACTTATCTTAATCCAGATGGAGTAATTACACAACTCCAAACGCAGGCCATAAAAAAGTGCTGAATCAGTAGGTCAATAATAAAAGGCTCCCTCGTGGCTTCACCTTCCAATGAAATTACCTTCATAAAAGCAATTAATAAGGTCAAACAACTGCCACTGAATGACTTAAGTAGAGCCGGCCACTGCTCTTGACAAAGAAAGAAAAGGTACTGCACTTTGGAGGGGCAAAGCTTTCTACCCTGCTTACCCAGCATGTCAGGGCTTGTCACAGCTCAGCCTGTCTGCCCCTACAGTGCTTTGGACAATAACCAGGATGTGTTAATTACATTTACTTTTAGACAGAGAAAAAAAAACTCTTTCCTACTTGCCTGCTGACATAAATCCCTAATGCTTAAGAGCCGAGGTGTCTGTGGTTCTGAGTCTGATGCAAAGCAAAACAGTGTCTGAGAGTAAAATCGATGTCAGATACTGGGGGGGGGGATACAGCCACCTTGCTGGCTGTTACAAACAGAACTGAAAATGAAAAGCGACACAAAAAATGTATTAAGAAACATCAGACCAGTGATTCAGATGTGTGGTGCATTGGCCAGAGCCAATTACAGCCCTGTAATCCAATTTGCATGGAGAGCATGGAGACACTAATTATGAATAATAAAAATGTTTGCCAATCAGTCATCACACTGCAATTTGTCCTCCACACAAGGAAATGAATTTGGACTGATTATCAGACTTCTCACCTCGAATATCAATGGGCGATTTTGCACATCCTGAAGTAGGATAAAGCTCTGTGGGTCTGAGGACCTCAGAGCAATATTTTCAGCGGCTAGTGGAACAATCATATTGACACAAAAACACACCCGGCTGTCAGAACTAATTGTTGTGTAAACATTTAAATGGACATGTTGCACTCAGCACTTGATAGATGTGTTACAGATAACAACCCCGTACAGCTCAACTTATTAAGAGGAGGCCAAACGTCAGTGGTGAGCCACCCATTCAGAACAAGTCTGCAGCTCTGAAGGAACGGACTAAATAAAACTAAAAACTAAAAAACTAAAAAACTAAAAAGAAAATGGTCAAGATGCAAGCTGTCAAAAAATAAGTCCCAATGAGATACATACAGATACAATTACAAAAACAATGCGATGACAGGTTACACTCAGCCCAGCATTGTGGTGGTACAGAACCCAACGGAGTGAAAGCATCAGTGCCCATTTTCAGGCCTGAGCAACAGAACTCATTTATGCAAAACAGCATGCTAGGGAGGCAGTGGTTGTGGCAGTGGTGGTGGTTTGTGTGTGCAGGGGGTGGAAGCAGAGTCAGTTCTTTGTTTGTTAAAGGGCCATTACAGAAAGAGTGAATGCATTAGAGCACTCATTCACACTACACCATCCTCCATGCCTGCTCAAGGACAACTCTTGCTCTCTCTATCCCTCTCTCACTTTCTCTATCCGTGTCTCTCTCTCTCTCTCTCTCACTTTCTCTATCCGTGTGTCTCTCTCTCTCTCACTTTCTCTATCCGTGTCTCTCTCTCTCTATAGTCTCACCTCCACATACACCGCCTCATGCTGCTGGTGTGAGACAATACAAAAAAAACAAACAGACACACACACATGCTCGCAGGATGCTTTTGAATGGGTCTATAGACACAGTCCAAGCAGAGCAACAAATCTAATTCCAAAATAATAGCAGGGCTCTAAAAGAACAAGAGGAAAGACAAATTCCACCTCAAGCTCTCTCTCCCTCTCTCTCTCTCTATTTTCTCACTCTCTCTCTCTCTCTCTATCTCTCTGTCTCTCCTTCTCTCCCCCTCCCTCCCTCTCTTCCTTTTTTCTCTCTCTCTCTGTCTCTTTCTCTCCCCCCTCTCTCTCTCTCCCTCTCTTTCCCACTCACTCCCTCCCTCCCTCTTTCTCTCTTTTTCTCCCTATCTCTCTCTCTTTTTCTCCCTCTTTCTCTCTCAAGTGTTTTGAGTGCGTGTACATGTGTGCATATGCGTATTTAATCTGTCCACATATTACACACTTCAAACAATCTTGAGGAGGCTTTGAAGCGATTGAGCGATAAATCAACAGCACAAGAAAAGACAGCATAGCTGAGGGCAGGTGTGTGTGTGTGTGTGTGTGTGTGTGAGGGGGGTGCACTTGAATGTTATGTTGAATCACCTGGTTAAACATACTGATGGGCCTACAAGGTCTATTGGGGGTGCTAACTTGGCAGATCCTAGAACAGAACAAAAACTGTTCATATGGTGATGGACTTGTAGGACCTACTGACTGACAAGATCAAGGAACAGCCATGTCCATGCAGTAAGTGCTCAAACATGCTGTTGGGTCTGGTGTTCAAGCTGACCCAAGACCAGCTGGGTGGATGCAGTGACCCTAGTGGCTGAGCTGATCCTGGTACATGTTAGCACCATGGTTAGCACCATGGTTACCTGGTATGTGTTAGCACCATAATGCCCATGACCCCTGTATGAACTCCATTATCCGGAAGCCTAGAGGCCTGTCAGCTCCATCAACACTTCCTCATCATGACCACCAGCAGGCAGGTGACAAAGAGTTCGCTCTGTCCCTCAGAGAAATACTGCCTCACTTCACAGGCCAAGCCTTATTTGCTTTTACACTCATCATTAGTGACTTGTTTTGAGGTCACACTGAGAGGGTGGAATTGGTTAGTGTGTTGATGCTGTTTGCATTCCATAATTTTAAGGGAAAAAATACATACACAATTGATTGAGATAGAGAGATAGATAGGGAGAGAGAGAAAGAAAGAGAGAGAAAGATTTTTTCAAGAGTCACTTGAGCTAGACACAGAGATTCTTCAATGCATGCTGTCTTGGGATCTGCATGGCCACATAACCGGCTTTGGGGCCGACGGTATTTAATCCACGCTGATCTGATGGGATTAACACATTGGGGCCAGCCTGCTTAGGAGAAGGCATGGCTACACACACACACACACACACACACACACACCAAACCATTCTGCCCAAAGTCATCCTGTCTCATGCACAGAGCCCCCTCAAACATACACACATGCCCAATTATTACCTACCAATCAATGAAACAGACACATGCACTGACACACGCACAAAACCTTTCTGCCCATTACGGTCATTGTGTTTAAAATTGCAGGTCACTTGCTTTAGCACAAAATGTGTTTGATACGCCAGTAAAGAGATTTGGAGCACAGCGAGAGAAGAATAATATAACAAGCCTATCTGGTCCTAAACCAGATTCAGCAGAGTGGCTGAGCTCTGCTTGACATGCACATATGTAATGCTTCCGAGACAAGCATCTGTGACCAAATACTCTCCAGCCATCATGACAACGGAGAATACGGTGTATGCAGTCCACACACCTTCTCGAAAGAGTGTCCTCTGTCCACCTCAGAGGCTCTGGGCTGGACACATAGTGAGGCAGAAATAATGTCTAGCATGGGAAGATGGTGGCCTAACATAGTGCTGCGGGTGGATGCTGCTGCAAGGCCATCAAATAACATACAGAGAACTAAGCAGTGAGTTATGGCACATAGCCACAGCCGTCTTCGGACCAAAGCTACACATAAGCGAGAGCGAGAGAGAGCGCAAAGGAGGGAGAGAATCACACAAGCGGCAAATTCAGTCGGTGGGAGCTGGCCCCTCAATGTGAAGAGGATGACCTTTTATTGCCTGGAGGGCAGTAGCAGCCCATAGAGACATCCTCCATAATTCACCTCAATTAAGGGCACTTCTCTTTTCAGCTCCTCTCCTCTTTGCCACTCCGCTCCTAGTAAGTCTTTTACAGAGCCTCCTTGTAGGCATCTTTTGATAGCAAATTCATGCAGGACGCAGCTTTTCATAACACCGGCCCATTGACTCCACTGCATGTCATCAAACCTATCCTCTCCAACTCTCCACCTCAAGACCGCAGAAAGATTAAAAAAAAACGAAGCTTAATTTAAAAGAACACCACCCATCTGACAGCTAGGCTAATTGAATTTTACCTCTCGGACACCACCCGTCATTTCGGTCACTATCCCCCTTTCAAAGATCACCCCCCCCTTTCTTCCCATGTATAAATATGAGAACTTAGTCATTATATAGAAAGCAGTTGCCCATTAGGCAAAGGAGCCATTTTGAAAATTGCAGCAAATCTTCCATGAAAATACATTTCCTCTAATGTTCTGGTCACGCTCGGGGTGTACTGCGAAGCCCATATCCATAAAGCCAGAGTGTGGAAAATTACCTTGGCTGTTTGATTAGAGTTACACCGCCAGAGGGAGGGGAAGAGGAGGAAGGAAGATGGGATGAGAGGGATGGAAAGGGAGAGAGAGAGATGGAGAGAGTGAGTCAGAACTGGAGGAAGGGACAGGGGGACATAGGAAGGATGTGCTAAAAGAAAAGCTATATAAGTGTTTAAGACAGAGTAAAATGTAAAGGACTAAAGCTCTTTCTTCCAACAGGATAAAACTAAAAATCTCACTCAGTAAAAGATCAAATCACATTTCCTTTTAATTAAATTTATGATATGGACACTTTTTAAGGGACACTTTGAATTGCAAATTGTGCTTCAGCAGCATAAGCTGGAGTACAACTGGACCCTGAGGACACTTGCCCACACCAACCTCTCCAATGACATCCTGCACATATATACCACATGACATCCCATTTCCTTATAAAATCACCCTGTAGGGTAGGTCTTGATACAGACATCTCCATGGCTTTAATATTACATTACAAAAGCAGCCTTAGAAATTATAATAAAATAATTCTGGAACATTCTAGTTTTTTTTCTTATTGATACTTCATCATCCACCGCTGCACACAAATGATTATCTGCAATAAGTAAAGGCAGTCCACAGTGGTATGGCCCATTCTTCAACCTCACCCCCCACCTCTCACAGTACAATCTAGTGCGGTTCTCCCTGCTGCAGCAGCTGAACCGGCCAAGAGTGACCCTCCAGGGCATAGGTTACATCTCCACAAGGTTGCAGGCCACAATCCAACACAGACTGAGACGAGCAATTGGTGGATAATTACCGCTGGAGGTGGCAAGCACAGTCTGCCACAGTGCTTGAGCTTAACGTCTTTTTCCAATGGGTCTTTCAACAGTTTGAACTGTGCGAGTGTGCGTGTGTGTATTCCCATGGTTGAGGGGCATGCATTCAACACCAGATGGTTTACCAAATGAAAATCGCACTTTGAATGCCTTTAATGCCTATGAGGTAGTAGGCAAGTCATTAAACAATTAAACAACAACAGAAAATGCCATGCCAATCACACATGCTTCCCGCTTCACAGAGACATATTGTGGTGTGTTAAACGAACTGGAAAAACGTTGTCTTGCTTACAATGGCTATATGAATACAAACCATCAGAGATAGCCACTCGCTGCCTTTGTGGAGTAGTTGATTGAAATTGGAATCGCTGGTATTCTATCACACGAGAAGAAACGACAATTTCACAGCCAACAATTTCCTATAACAAAATAATTCAACAAGAAAGCTACGGTGAATTAGTGGCTTCAAAAGATTTAGAGAAATTAATGATAATATCACCCACAAAGACCAGGCCAAAAGAAGCATGAGTAGTCTAAGTTCAGTCCTCATGAAAATAGTTGAGGGCAACATGTTAAGCCAACCAATCTCAACCATCTGTTGAGGTTCATAGCCTAGTTTAGTGGAAGAAGTGACCCTTGTGTATCTCTCGCTGACCCCTCTGAATATTTCACACCCTACAGGACTTGGAATGTCAAAAGTTTTGCATCGAGACACTTAGTCATATGACAACCAAAATGCTACGCCCAAAACTGCCGAGGATTCTTCACAGAGTCCTCAAATATCATCCTCCAGCTATACTTAAAAAGAAATGGGAAATGCTTCGCTTGCACTTATTAAAACGAAAAAAAGATTGTCCTATCACTTCCTTCAAAAAGAGGAACATCTTGGTGGGAAAATAATCTTTCCTCCTTTGAATATTTTTTTCTTTTTTCTACCAATTAAATAACATAATCTGATTTTGACTGGATGTGTGGTTGCTCTCTGAAGTTTCATAATCTCCCTCTTCCATGCAACATGCCGAGTTAAAAGAATTAATTATTCTACTGTGTTCCAAATAAGCACTGAGGAGGCAGGAAATGTGTGTTAAACCGGAAGGCCCACAATACTTATTTGGGCTCTTTCTATCTCAAAATACCACAGAGAAACACGAAATGTGCAGCAGTCAGTTAGGGCAACAGGACAACATCAATAACACATCACCTCTCCTCTCTCATATTTTCTACTGCCGAGTAGCCTGTAGCAGCTCAGTAGGAAGAGGGAGGGGAAGAACGTAACATGTTTTAATGGTCCTATAGGTTGTGTAATTAATGTGATTCAAGTGTTCTTTTTTCCCTTAGACGCATGCTTGTCGAAGGTGATTTGCTCATTTAGAAAACTACAATGTCTGCTGTTAAAATCGTTCGAATGCTGTAAAAATTAGAATTTGACAACAATTTGACATGAACAAAAATACCTATGAAAAAAGTGTTAAAAAAACATATTCCATTAAATCTGGGGCGATTCGTGGCGAATCTTGCGCCTTTCCGTGTTGTGGGGCGTCAGGAAAAGGTGAAACAAAAAAATGTGGAAGTTGCTCCTGAACAAGTGCAGGAATGTCAAACAAAGAACAACCCGCGGCTACTAGCGGCAGAGGAGTCGGAGATAAATGTGCTAATCGCGATGCGGACCCGAGATGCAGACCCTGCGGTCTCGTCCCTTTGCCAAGGGGCGCAGAGAAGCGCCCCCCGTCCCTTCCCAGGAAGGGAGAGAAATTAGTGAGGAGTGCAGTTGCCTGAATTGTTCGGCGGCAGGATACAAGATGGACCTCTTTCCATGGTCGGTAGTTCCATCATAAAATACTGATGGGGAAGTGATTAAGTACAGGCTTGGTGTTCAACCTGCGTAATGTTACCAGGTAGTTCAGTAGGGTAATCGGTTTAGATAGCCTACAAACTACATGTAACACACTTAACACACTTCAGTGAACCAAAACCTTATCTGTGCTCAGATACAGTGGCAGCCTTCATAAAATATTTTACAGTCGGTGAGGAAAGTATTCATATACTCATTTTCAAATAAACCGTCATGACATGTTTGCCCATTTGTGTTAGACAACTGCCTAACCCTAACCCTAAGTCTAGCCCAAGTGTCAAAGCCAGGTGGAGGTGAAAAGTCTAGCGAGGCAATTGCTGCTCAGTTAGAACGTATTTCCTCGGTGTTTACAAGGTCTGTTACCTGACCACACAGTAATTTTCCACTTCTCGTGCCCAGTCAGAGGACATGCATAACATTGTAAACTCGTGTCAAAAACACATAATTAACGACTTTATTATACCAATAAAATTAGCCAGGACGTCGTCGCGCACAACTTTAGATCTACTACGAAGTGACATCTGACTAGTGTAGCTTGCAACAGCGCAGTCCTGACACAAGCAGTGACTGACACCTGAGTGCTTAAAAATGCAGGGGTGTATGCGCCCCAGTTTTAATGGCCACTTCCCCACATGTAAGCTGAAAATGCATAAACCGTAACGTTAGCATGATCGAAATCGCAAATGCATTCTAACATCCAAATTGATTGAGGTTAACATTTCTGTCCGCATCTCGTTCATACACAGTTAGCCATATCATCTGTATTTAGTCTGAGCGTTATAATTCTGAGACAGAACTTAGGCTGTAGACACACAATTAACTGCCATTAATTAAAATAACTTTGTTGCTTTATCTATTTCTGTATGATGGACATGGTCAGTCCCCAGTTGCAATACACTGAGATTTCGCAGCGTTAGATGGCTAAAAATGTAAAACCCTATGTGGTTAATAACTTTACAGACAACTTCAGCTGAAGGTTCGATATTCATACCTCAAGTTTTTCAATTTGTTCTCCCTTTTATTGAGCACTGTCGGGACGCAGTTGATGAGCTCGGTCCAGTCGGCATGTAAACCACAACTCCAACCAGTAGAAAATCGTGAAAACAGCCAGGTCTCTTTTCTGTTTGGGCGATAGCAGGTACACTTTTTCTGCCCGGGTCTGCAATCGCACGGCACCTCTAACCTCACATTTTGGACGAGGTGCCTCCCGAAAGTGGTACCCCCGGTTTTCTGTATGTGAAGAAACACGATCACGTCGTCCCCTTTGATGTCGAAATCCACCATGCGTTCTAAGTCTCTAACTGGAAAATAGTACTTCTTCACGTAATGTGGATCGGGAGTCGGGAAGATATCCGCATCGTCTTCCACGATGTAACCGTGCGGAGACCCGAAGTTCATCATCCCCGGCGCCACGTACTGATATAAAATCAGCATGAAGAGAACAGATCCGACAACAATGAACAAAAATTTACTGGTCCTCTCAACCATGTTCCTTCCAGTGCGGTTCATATGTTACCATTTCCCTGTTCAATTAGCAGTGGGTGCTGAAACGCTTCGTCTTGCACTGTCCCCATACAAACGGAATGCGGCCAAAGGACCACACAACTAAAGTAGAAATTCGGACAGACTAATAGGCTAGTGGAATCTTTGCAGCATGTAGCTTAATTTGAATGGATCCGTCCAGTCCAAGTCGCTGACAGCCAATACCGCGATGTCCCCCTCTCGACTCCCCACACTGTCTACCCTTGCGTTTATGTGTTTAAAAGTGCTCGCTGCATCTGCGCGAGTCTCGATCCACAGCGACACCCACTTTTTCACCACGCTCATTCCGACTCGATCAAAAACGCCGAGAAGAAACTAGAGCAGATTTTAATGCATAGGTGTAGGTGTAGCGCCCGCACTAAGGCTCTAAATGAATAAATTATCCTACCAATTCAAGAAGTATGGCTGAAGCACAAATAACCTGCCATTTTTTGGAAATGCAGAACATCTTTTTTTGTTTTTTTTTGTTTGTTTGTTTTATTAGGTATTATTAACTCCAACTCTAGGCTAAAGTTCATCCTAAGGTGAATTATGTCTTTCAGTTAAACACGGAGGACCTGTTTTTTCATTTAGATAGTTGTTCCATGCCTAAGATTTTCTCTGTATTTCGTTGGTGGCATGTTTAGTGATTTTGACCTACTGCTAATAGCACTTGCTTAGAATTATCCGAGAAACACAAACTAAAGACGGTGGAGCCAGACATGGCTATGGCTAACACCTTTCCGCGGCTAGGGGGCAGCACTGAGAGGCGCTTGCTCTGCAACTTCGAACAGTTGACTTGTGTGTTTTGCTGTGCTATTGGTTCTCTTTCTCTTGGGAATGTGTGGAAGCCTACTAATTGTTTTCTATGATGTTTTGACTGGAGGAGGTATGATAATAGCATAAGTGAAGGGCACTGTGACTCTATCTCCTATTTTAATAGGAGGTATTTTGCGCTTTAATATTTTATGAATGTTGGAGGTTTTAAAAAATCCTTTGACAATTTCACACGCTTGAGCATTAACCAGAACTTCATGTGATTGAATATGTATGCCTAGACTACCGCACAAAATAAGACAGTAAATTAAATAAGCTACATTAGTTCGGATCTTCTTTTCAGGATCCCTCTTTTGGCTATGAGTTGAACCTACACATAGATTAAACATATATAATGTTCTGCAGCGTTTTGGTGCAAACTTGTCCTCTCACTGGATAGCCTATAGCCTGCACTGACTGCACTGATATATTGTAGATCATTTCATTTTAAATGGGAATGGTAGAAAATGAGTAGAATGGAATAATGAGCACCTTGTTTGGGATAATACAGTTTAACACAAGCTTCAGTGTCATCTGTTACAGCTAGTATTGCATGAAGCTTTGTAAGTGTGCACTGTGGTGAGACTGCATGTGAGTGAGTCAAAATGAAGAGTCGTTAATATTCCTTGAGTGCAGATAAACACTCCCTCCAGAGTAGCAGAATTATTAAACGGCTTTATGCTAAGTTCTGCACAGCCTAACAACCCTTTTTGATGCTCACTCTAAATCTTCTCCTCATTTAGGCCTCCTCATCACTGAACACCCAGAACGCTAAGCTAATTAAGTCAAACAAATGTTGTTTGCAAGTTAGCTGCTTAAACACAGCTAGTGTTGCTAAAATCTGCATGTTTTTTATTTACCATGCCATGGCTTTGCCTGAGAGCAGGGGCCTACCCCCGTCATTTGATATCATGATTACCGTGCCTGCAGCTCAGTGCGGCTAATGAAGCCATGCGGATGCTCCACAACGTGCCACCATTTGTAACCAAGTTACTTTACTAGGATGGATGTTATGGCGATTTGTGAACCCTTACCCCTCCTCCCCCTCCCCCAGAAACCGCTCTGCAGTGCTGACACCCCTTTAATCAAAAGGCCGAGTTCATCATGCATAGTAATTACATTTGCACACATATCCCATCATCTATTCTACACCAGGAAGAGTTCAATTGCGGCTTAATGTTATTCTTCCCCCCTCCAAATGCAAAAATTATGCAGGATACATAATACTACAGTCCCAGTAAACAGGCTGACTCTGGAGCAGTATCAGTATACTGTGTGCCTCAGAAACAGATCTGTTTAGGAGCCATCTGCTTTTCTGGATGGCTTTGATCACAGGATCACTTCTGTAAAGGATTGAGGGAGCATGTCAGTTTGCTTTGCAGTTTTTTTTTTTTGTTGTTGTTGCCATCAGTGTTTGGGGGAGACATCACATCAGGTCACCTAAGGATACAATGGCACTCTCTTCTTTTTGACTGCATCCTAAAAAAATGCAGATGAATGGTGGTCTGTGACAGACTGGAGTTGTTTGTGGGAAACTCTAAAGCCTCAGAGAAAAGCACCTTTCGGAAATCTCTAAACAAAACAACTTTTTTTTTTATTTAGAGGAGGCTTCCTCCACGACTGGTTTCAATCTGACTGCCACTCAAAATGGGGTAGAGTGAAAACAACCCCCCTTTCTTTTTAGAAGAATCACACAATTACCCTCAGACCTAGAGAGAGAGAGAGAGAGAGTCTGCTTCTGATTATGGGAACTGACAAAAGGTGCATGTTCACAAGTCACAGTAGCACAGGCAGCTCCCTGCTTTGCCTCACATGTCCTGACATCAGATACTCTCTCATACTACACATTCACTCCACAGAGGGAGCAAGAGATAGAGTAGGAATTGTCAGGCACTTAAACAGATTTGGCTCAGTTGTGGTCAAGAATAAGCAGACGGCAGATAGAGAAGCGAAGAAAACAGCTGGGTAAAGGAGAGAGAGATAATGAAAGAGTGAGAGAGAAATGACCGCTTAGTTGTTGAATGCGTGTGCTAGTACTTATACTGTTGGGTTAATCATGTGTGACATTGTATCATTTTCATGAGTGCATGTTTTATTACTTTCATGATTTTTGCCATATAATAATAATATAGTCATTGTCCACCCCGATAAGGCCTATAGGCACAGGCACCATTCAGGATTCAGTTTCTCAGTAAGTGTTGAATGTTGGATCAATCCACTTTGTTGGGTTTGTGTTGTTGACTTGGAAAGCAGCAATGCATGCCATTACATCAATCGACCCAGTCTAACAGCGGGACAAATGGCTTCAATTTTCCTGACTTAGTGCATAATTGAGTGTTCTTTACTCAAACAAACACATTAATGTGGCCTTCAGTGCTGTGCATTTGTTTTCAGTTGAGGTCATTTCAACTCTTTAGAATAGAGTTCAGTCAAATCATACATCTGCATAATAACCTTAGCAGTTATGGCTCTAGTGATTCTCCCTGATGTATTGTGAAATGTCACCCTTTTCTTATTCAGAGTTTAATGCTGCTGAGATAAACACTGAACTCCTCTGCTAAATGTGGACATACATGAATGTCATTACTGAAGGGCTTTGACTTTTCCTCCATTTTTTTAAACTGCAGGAAAACTGAGAAATAGATACAAAACCTTAATCAGTGGCTCAGAAGAACTCCTTGTTCCATGAACAATGTTTTTTAGAGCTGTACTCCATCACAGTTAATACATTTATACTCCAGATATGCAGACATGAACACACCATAAATGTCAGCCATGCTTGTAGCAATAATGATGTTATCACATATAGAAACATGAATGAAAGACTCATTAACACTATGCAGAACTGCTAAAGCACCAGTAGGAAGAAAACAATGATTGCTTTGTTAGCAGATTATAACGCAGTTCATGTATATCCAGAATGATAATTGAGCATACGTAGGTGCAATGTGGAGTTATTCGCCCCCCCTCCAAATGCAGAAATTATGCAGGATACATAATACTATAGTCCCAGTAAACAGAGGCTGATTCTGGAGCAGTATCAGCCCAGTTCTGGTGCTGTGTGCCTCAGAAATTGATCTATTCAGTGGTCTAAAATGCTGATCAATAATAATGAGTCTAAATAAATGCCTATCCACACTGCCGAAGGGAACTAATGATAATGTCAAAAAGTGGATTCAGATGTTGCTCAAGTACAGAAGAAGAACAACAATCACATTGCATATCATGACAACAATTACAGTGCATATCATGACAACAATCACAGTGCATATCATGACAACTATCACAGTGCATATCATGACAACAATCGCAGTGCATATCATGACAACAGTCACAGTGCATATCATGACAACAACAGAGTTCATATCGTGACACATGTCTGATGTGAGATTGACTTACAACGGCAATAAAGCGAGCCTGTGTCACCACCCTGTCCTGTCTGTCTTTGTCTCCCGCCTTGTCTCTGCTTTGTTCTCGGTCTCCTGTAGGACTGCCTGCCTGTCCCCGAACCTGGCCGCCTGTGACCTGTTCCCTGCACCGGTTTCCAGGCCGTTCCATGCCTCCCCGCCTCATTCCCTGTCTGTTTCTGTTTGTCTCGGTCTCCGGAGAGATCGTCTGCCCGTTGCCGAACCTGGACTGCTGCTGAGCTATGGCTCTGCTCCTCCACCCCTGGTATGACCCCTTTGCCTGCCTACGACCTACGCTCTGCTCGGCCGTCCTGGACTCCGACCCGTGCTTCAGTCCCGACCAACGCTCTGCGCTCCTGCCCCGCCTCCCGACTCGTCGCCTGCCTGCAACTCTCACCTGCTCTTCTGCCACGGTTCCCGACTCGCCACCAGCGCCCCGCCTCAGTCAAAAGGACGCCATGAGGCGTCCGTTAGAGGGGGAGTACTGTCATGGTCCTGCTTCCTGATACCTTGGCCCCCCCACTGGACTATCAATGAACTGCTACCTCTGTGTTTTGTTTTCATTCCCCATGTGCTTCTGTTCTGTTGCCTGCCCTGCCCCTTTCTCCTCCCCTGCTCTACACCTGCTACTCGTGATTCTGTTTTCCCCATAATGAGTTTCAGCTGTCCCCTGTTTGTCCTGGTGCTCCTGTTCCCTATATAAACCCTAGTCTTTTCTCTGTCCTTTGTCTGATCATCCGACCTCGTTCCCCATCTGTTGTAAGTTTGTATCTACTCTGCTCCCCCGTGAGTTCTGTTTTCGTGTTTCTACCTGTTCTCGTTTCTCGTGTCTGCCTCGTGGAATTCTTGTGAGTTTCTTTTGGGTTCCCCGAACCCCTGCTCTTTTGATACCTGTTTACCAGTTTTTGCCACCGTGATATTTCCAAGATCTCCTGAGCTTTCTTCCTCCGCATACTGCTTTTTGTATAGTTTTTGTTCTTTTGAAATAAACCGTGCCGATCTGCATTTGGGTTTCTGTCTTGAGCATTAGCGAATGTCACTTGGTTGTCAATTGGTGAGGTAATTGCTGCTTTAACCTACGCAACAACATCAGCAACAGCATTGTTGAGCCTGGGAATTTTGTGGGTGTTATAGGGTACATGCTCAGAACCAATTATAATCTGTATAGTATTATGACAATCATACCAATTCACATGAGACATTTCTTATCTCTGGTCAGTGGGGATCAATAGACATAATATATAATTGTAGAGTTATATATTTTATAGGTTTTACTGTTGGGAGTTTGGATGGGTCTTATGGTGCAGGGTTAATTAAACCATAGTCTGTTGTCTGAGGTCACCATGTGCTGTCAGTAGGATGAAGAACAAGAAAATTTTGTAAAGGAGCATTGGCTGCAGGTTCATAAATCTGGTCTGTATTTTCTGTAATTTTCTTGTTCTTACAGTTGTCAACTTGGGGACCTCAAACGACAGGGCTATGGCTTAATTTACCCTGGATTATTCCTTTAAGTACTCCTTTTTAATCCCCCAGATGTACACACTATCCTCATGCAGATACATAGTTATCATGAGCACCCATGCAAGCACAAGTATATAGTGCTCTCTCTCTAGGGTTTCACTCTCTCTCTCTACATGCACAAGCCTCAAGGCTAGTGCAGGAGTCCAGCTGACATTAGCAGATACTGAGTGATACTAGTTTCAACGCCAAGCACGTGGGATGACTGGATTAAAGATCACTCCAGCAACAGGAGCAGCCAAAGAAGGAAGGGAAGAGGGAAGAGAGAGGCCTCCTCAGGGGTACATTTTCTATGGAAGGGCATCTCCCTTCTTCTAAGACAGCACCAGACCACCCCTCCTCTCGGCTCTGAGGGGACACCAAACTTGTTTACTCTTCTGGCAATGTGGCAAAAGCCTTCCCAGTGAGCAGCAGCCTCCTATTTGGCAAGGACCCTGCTAGTAGATTTGACCCAAATGAGGCAGATCTGAGACAGTTTAGAAGACTACATCAGTCAGTTACAAACAACACTTCTACACACCTGATCACATTTGGCCTAAATGAGGCAGATCTGAGACAGTTTAGAGGACCACATCCGTCAGTTGCAAACAACATTTCTTTCACTCCATTAAACAAGTGTTTAATGTCATGAGTTTGTGGTTTAAAAACACAGACATGCTGATGTCAGATGCTGCTTCATGGAAATCAACCACTTGGTTCAGAGCCCAATGCAAATATTCAAAACCTCCCAAAGTCTTCTCTTAGTTTTAACACTGTTTTATTTTTATACAAATAATACTTTTCATCCTCTGGCTTTCACAGATGTTTGTGAAGTATGCTTCATTATTGCAACACTTTGAGACACGGCACTGATGCAGGTGACAGGGTTGTGCAGGTGATAAGAAAAATGTGAAATGTGAGGACAAGGCAATTGTAGAAACAAAACAGATGGTTATGACTCAAATATAACAGTTACACATTATGCCCCCCCCCCCCCCCCCCCATGCAAAAGTACACTAGATATGATGTGAGGGAGTATCAGAGAAGGATATAGGGTTTGTGTGTTAAAGAGTACAGAAGTCTATAAGATTCTTAAAAGTCTTAAGTCTTTTCTTGTCTTTTGTGCAATAGAATGGAATAGTGATGTGCTATTAATACATACATATTCTCTGGGGCTGTCTGGTCTGATGACTTATTTTACACATGGCAATTTGGATTAAGTCTGACAACAATAGCTTCCTCATTAACCATTCTCTATTTTCAGGGAATGACATTGATTGGCAGATTGGTGTGTGTGTGTGTGTGTGTGTGTGTGTGTGTGTGTTTGTGTGTGTGTGTGAGTGCTGTGTATTCTTCTATCACAAATTTTCTGTGAATGCATAGATATTTTCATATTCAATGAATGGTCAGTACCATTCCTGACCATTCATCAACCATTTCCTTAACTGTTTACTGTATGTTAACAAATCTTACACCAGCACATTTATCTGCTTACACAATGTTAAAACTCAGTTTACAGTGGGTCACTTTAAAACCATTACAGTACACCGAACAGTGCACCTTTTTTGAAAATCAATAGTTTGGTAACACTGTAATGAAAGAGGACTGGATCAATAGCATCTACTTAGTCTTTTTGGTTTTGTCACTATCTATTTTCTCATTGAGAGCAAGAAGGCAAGGGCACCCATTACTAATGCAATACCTCCCTCTCGCACATACAGTAAGGTAATCCCCTCATGGCTGTTTCCAGAGCTATCGAAGCAGTCATATAGAAACAGAGGACATTCAGGCGCAAGTACTCTCGTAGCCAACAGAGAGAAACCGACGTTTCCCCAACAACGTCAACAGCTCCACTGCACAGCAGGGCAGCTCTGACAATTCATACAGTCTGTGTCATAGGATCTGCTCGAAAGAGGTAAAGACTGGAAAGAACACGGCACATCTGAAAGACTGTAAGCACCCTTAGGGTGTAATGCTGTACTATACATATAGACATGAGCATACACTTCTCCATACATTCCTCTTCACTGCTCACTGATTCTTACGGTTAATCATCTGTGATGCGAATCAGGTCAGCACTACTTGCAGTGGCCTTCAGCGGTAGTACATTCGATTCTGACCCAGGCCTGTTCATGTTTTATTTTAGAATGTGTATTTGGTGATCCAATCACCATTTTTTTTTTATGCACATGCAGTCAGAAAATCAGACAGAGGCAATAGACCTATGATGTGCATGACAATCTGCCAATGTAAGTGTTGCCTTGGTGACTATGTGACTGTTTACACTTTGTATTTAGACCTGGCCACTTGTCATCATAAGGGTAGCCATGGCCTATTGGTTAGGGCCTCAGGCTTGTAGCTGAAGAGTGGCTGGTTCGATCCCCAACCAGGAAAATGTGGACAGGGGATTGATCCATGCACAAATGTCCTAACCCCTGCTCCCCATGCTTCACCTCACTATGTGGTGTGTGTGTGTCACTAATTCATGGATGGGTCAAGTGCAGAGCCTGACTTTCCCTCATGGAATCAAAAGAGTGTACTTTAAGTTAACATGTAAATACCCGTTAACTCTAAATGACCAAATTGATTTAGGTTGTAAATGTTTTCTTCTCACTAACATTGAGATTGAGTGTCTGTTATGTGTATCTGCTAGTTGTCCTGTGGTAACGAATTTCCACTATGGATGACCTGTCTGTATATCTAATGCATAATGAAATTTCAACTAAATCCAGACCTACAGTGTAATGTTTTTTTTCTTTCTTCTGGGCTGTTTTTCTGACCTCTCTTGCCTTCATGTGATTCAGAGTGATTCACCGAATGTTGCCTCTGCTCGCATTCTTGAGTTTTCCTGTAGCGTCCCAGTTTAGCTGAACTGTTTACTCTACAGCCAAGGAAAGAGCTCTGAGCATGTTGTCGTCGACTAACCCGTTAATCACGCGTGCAAACGTCTCTGGAGGCAAGCAAGCGAGCAATTTCTCAGCAAAATGAGAGACAACTTACATTAATTCTTTGCTGTCTCACAAAGATCCCCAAGGTTTTGTGTGTGTTTGGGCCATTATCAAGTTGATTTAAAAGAATTAAGAATTCATGATATCTAAAGGGAAAATCAGGAACTTTTAACTCAGGAGTGTTTAATCCTGAGTTTAAACCTGATGCTAAGATAAAGAGCGAGTTAGACAGAGCTATCTATTTTTATCCACAGTGAAAGGTTCTGGGAGATTTTCCTTACTCTACATCACTTTTGTTACCAAAGCAAGCAACTGACCTCTACTGCAAGGTCAGCCAATAACACATCACTTTGTGACCAAGAATTACCACCAGTTACGTCTAAATATCAGTCCGCTACACTGAGGGCATGTACATTTTGTAAATGGTAGTTATTACTGTCGATTCAAGGGTTTTAAGGTTAAAATATATTACACATGTAATATTTGAGAAACCATAAGATTATTTGTGGAAGAAGACAGGCATATGACAGGCATCATGTTATAGTGCTGTTAAAGTATACAATACTGTGCCATCTCTCTTCAGCAGACTATCATTTATTTTTCCAGTGTTTTCCATTAACATAAGGAGTAGGGAGTAGGAACGTATAAACACAGTTGTTATCTTAACAGATTTGGACGTATTACTGGATCATTTTACCGTAATTAAATTTAAGAGGTAAAAAAATAATTAGGTATTTTTTCTCACACCATACCTCCTGCACCCAGTGTGACTAAAGTGTATCTAAGAAAAGCCAATGCTATGTTAAGCTTTAAGCAGGCTAATCTGCTAGGCTAATCAGCTCACCCAGCCCTGCTGAAGCAGCCATGCAGTAATCAAGAAGATCAAACAGTGAGTTAGCTTACAGTAAGGAGGAAGCAGACGTTTATGAAATGAGACCAGCTCTCTTCATAATATGCATGTGGAGTTGAGTGATGGCAGGTAATGACAAGCCCACTGCGTTCAAAGAGTATCAGACTCTAAAGCAGATTGGGCCTTGATCGGGTGCACATTTGCCAGTCCTTTGCCAGAGCTGGGCTGCATCTGTGCCAGATTCAGATGGTATCCAGTCCAGACGATCAGTCGAGTGGCCCGGCTGCACGGCTCCATGGTGCTGGGGCCTCGGTGGGATGGCTGGTGTCTGCTGGGAGCACACAGACTCAGACATATGGTCCTTGAGATTAATGGCCTTCCTCTCAGTCTCCTCTAATGCTCATCAAACCACCAGCAGCAGCAGCAGAGCTCGAGACCGTGCTGCTCGGAGAAGTGAGAGCGAACGACCGAGGCTTCATCAGTCAATGAAATGAAAAGCAAAATACACACACACACATACACACACACACACACACACACAGAGACGCACAACTGGTAGGCAAGTTGAGAAAAGACACTGTCTTAGTGTCATTATTATAGCCATCTGCACAAAGCAAGGAGACCTGGAATGGACCCTCATTTGCAATCATATTACACAGAGGGGATCATCTATTGCCAATACAGGAGAGCAGTTGGTGAGTAAATAGGACTGGAAAAGCCATGTGTTTCAAGGTCAGTGCGTGTAAAACTCCACATGAAGCAATACACTGATATTATCATAAGCCATATGCTTTACTGTTCAGCACTCAGCACAAAGATTACAGCATCAGCAGCCAACTTGTAAGGACTCCGAGAATCACCTCATCCCCGTGGAATATCCAGTGCTTTGTTTTAGTTTATAACAACTGTGATGTTCTTAATAACATGCTTTATTAAAATTTAATAACAAGGGAGACTTAATGGGGGCGCAGGGACAAAAAAGATTAAGAGAGGAATATGTAGAAAAAGAAAACGAGTGAGTGAGTGTGCATCCAACACTGCCAAATGTGTTTGTCCCTGGGATTGTTTAAAGTAATTATCTCTCGATTTCAATCAGCCCTGGTGTCTGAATGTAATCAGCAGTAAACACAGTGATGGGAGAGCGAGCTGGAGATCCAAGCGGCATGGAGACTAGTGGACAGATTAAAGAGGCTTCCATGCAGATCATGCATTAATGATGAGAGCAGCAGAGTGAGTTAGCTGATTTAGTACGGCTAATCATAAAGGAAAGAGAGAGAGAGGAAAAGGGATGTAGAGAGAGATTGCAGCAGCTTGAGAAGAGAGAGAGAGAGAGATGAATGGAATGGAAGAGCTTTTGACTTTCTAAGACAATCATATCAGTAACGGTATTTTCCTTGCTGTGTCATTGCACTAAAAACAACCGATGAGTAGGCAACTTATCTTGCCAGTTATCACTCCCATCTCACCTTTCTCCACCTCGACTAAAGCACACACTAAAGCTGTGTCACTGCACATTTCTGTACCGCAGAGTAAACAAGGCAAATTGTGTTTACAAGCTACACAACCTACCTGTAATCCTCTCAGAAAACAACAGCAGCATGACCAGGTGGCTGACTTGTAAAGTGGAGAGAGAAGAGAAGTAAATGGAAATAGTTGTTTTCTGCTGTGAAATGGTGCCCAGGGAGCTTTCTCTTTTCAAAAATTAATGGGCTGACTCTTTAGTGGGGAGATGCTATCCAGAGTGCTTTTGGCAACACCTGTTTGTCCTCCATATCAGAGATGTTGAGGCAACTGACTCGGGGATGATTCTGTTCTCACTGAGGATTAGAAACATAAAAGCGTGCGCTGTGGACTACAGAGAATTGGCCATGATACACCCGACACTATCAGATGTCTGACCATCCGCTAGGTGTGTGCACTCACTGTTAGTCCTTCATCATACAAGGGTCAAGTCTGTGCAAGAATCGCTTGTATTCTGGGTTACTGGTTTGTGCAGCAGTAAAAAGTGATTATTCCTCACATTCAATTAATGCAGTGTATCTTCTTGTGTGTGGGGTTTGTTGACAGTGAAGGACCACTGATTATTATCTAAGTGGCATTTCATTACTGACTCTATACCATGTATCTGCCTAATAATAATAATCATCTATTTTAAGAAGCACTTTTATTTTTACAAGTATTCATTAGCTGTGCTATGTGATAAACCCTAGAATCCTACAAAACTATTTGTTCAAGGACTTGTCAGCTTGTATATCAGGTTCATAGAAAGAGGAGAGAGAGAGAGACAGAGAGAGAGAGCATTTAAAGAGCACAATGCAAGATTCTTTTAATTTTGCAGAAGCTCAGCATGTTTGACTTGGCTCACACTGCCTGATGGATGTGAAGCCATCCTAGACTCATTCCCATCTCTCCTCTCTCACATCTGTGCCTGCCCAGCACCACATGTTGTAGGTGAAGGGCTACGTTTACCCCCATACACACTATGTTCTGGGCTTGGCAGGCAACAGTGGCTGATTTCTCAAACACTCAACTATCCATCCATCCATCCATGCATTCACCCAGCTAGCCAAGATGAGATCATCAGCAGCGTGCGTCTTGATAATTGCAGGCCCAAAGAAGCCAAATGGTGTTCCACTAATTTGTGAGTCTTTGCCCTTCCAGCAGCAGTGGAGAGTGTCAATAAATTTGCTTTTCAGTTAAGAGTGTTCCCCTTCTGTATGTTAGTGTGTGTGTATGTGTCTCTGTCGATTTCAGTGTCTGTGCCTGTCTATCGGCCTGTGTGTGTGTGTGCGTGTGTGCTTTTTTTATGACTCTCTAAAAAGCACTAGCTTATACACTGAAACATTCTTCTTACATTGGCATTCCCACTGTGCCCCCTCGTAAACAAATTGTCCACTAAGATATTATTCATGACAACATGCTGATGCTAAGACAACAGTACTTAGGTTGTGGATTCCTAGAGAGCACAGAAACTAACAAAAACTGAAACTGATGTGAGTTAATTTCTTTAGTGTTTGCTACATGAACAGGAGTAGACGTTGCCCCCGTTGTGGTTCCTAGGAGCAGAGGAAAACAGGAAGGTGTTAAATTTGCCCAGTGTTTACATGTAATGTGCAGTATCCGTCTGCATTACTTGGACTTTAGCCTGGCTTGTTTTGATCTTAACCCCCCTTATTTAGGCAGTTTGCCTGAAACAGCCCTCTAGTCAAGACCCGCCACCCCCCACCCCCACCAAAATCCCCGCAAACACACAGGCACAAACACAGATACACACACACACACACACACTTCCAGCCAATCCACTCAGCAAATACACAGCCCGTCTTGATCCAGACAGCATCCCCAAAACAAACATGGCTATGTTTGCCATGCCACTAAACACTGGGGTACCAGTTCTATAATTTGACTCTCTGCTTACCTTACACTTTTCTCTTTTTTTCTCTATCTGCCTTTTGGAGTTGTGTCCGTCTGTATGTTTGCTGCTGTCTGCACTCTACATAAAACACATGAAGTAATTTTATGTCTCCCAGACATAATTGCCAGTTGTGCTGTACTTTTAAAAGGGAAGGAAAGAGGAAATAACAAGTGTTTACACAGGCAACTAAAAACCATCAGCACCGCCTGTGGTGAGTGAAAGATGATGATGGGTCAATTACATTTTGACAGCATGCCTGTGCACGCCTGCTAAATGACGACAACAACATCAACAACAACAACAGCAACAGCAATGAAAGCCCAATAGCACAGACTATGCCCACTCTCTGTCACTATTGTAATTGGTGAGTATGCGTGAGCTGTGTGAACTTTCCATTCAAGAGCAATGAATAAGTGAGTATGGATGGGCCTCCTTAAAGACCTCCCTTTAAGAGGAAGGCCAAAGGACAACTGTTTCTACAATGTAGTTCGTTGTATTGGTTGTTTACCAAAACACAGATAAAGGGTTAGTACACAGTGGTCCTCAAGCACAGTAGCTTTTTTTCTTAAAGTTGGAAATATTTTATGTTATTGAACATAAACACTCAAGTCACCCGTACTAGTTTAGCCCAGATATACTGTACTTATGCAATTCTGTTGGTGGAAACAATAGTGTTATTGCTGTAAACATACATGGCTGCCATATTTGGTGACATTTTTATTTCATTGAAATGTTTATTTGGCATGTCTCCTGCTTCCAACCCTGGAAAAAAATGAGAAGAAAGGGATATCTGGACAGCAGTCTTGTTCATTAAAAAAGCAAAAAAACAACAACAAAAAAAAACATACGTACACTTTTCAATAAACCGCTTTTTTGAATCTGTCAAGACATTTTAGTAGAAATTTAGTTGTAAGCATTTTAAAAGGATCCCTGGCCAGTAAGACATGTTGGCATTGTAAGACAGATGTCGGTGTCAGCTACACAAATGTAATCTAACAACACTAAAAAATATTTTGGCTGTTTTAAATGTTTAGACTGTTTAGACCTGCCATTGTTGTAAAAAGTGACATCACCTGATTGATGCTGCACATAGACACTGTCAATATCAACCAGGTGATGCCACCTTTTACCCAGAAAGTACTGAGATGTAAACACAATGGCAGCTTACAAGCTCTGCAAATGAAGGTGCGATATTTTCTAAAGGTTAAATAAAGAAGAAAGCATTTTGAGTGTTAAATTAGCTGATACCAACATCAGTCTTAAGGCATAACAATTAGCAATTTCATTATTAATGAAAATGAATGAAAATTATTAATCTCATTATTTTCTATGTATGTGTGTGTGTGTGTGTGTGTGTGTGTGTGTGTGTGTGTGAGAGCATGCATGTGTCTGTGTGTAAAATGACAACAGGCCAGAGGTTGATTTTTAAGGCTGGGTCATCTCTCTCATCTCTCGATGGCATGCTTGGCCCCACTGGTCAAGCGACACACAGAGAGAACTTTCATTTCCATTAATTAGCATTGGATAAAGGGGGCACACACACACATACACATACACGCACACACACACAGTATTTGATTACACACATATGCATATACATATACTCTCTCTTACACACACACACACACACACACACACACATACACACTCGCAGACACACAGAGGGTGACCTTGTCAGTTAGATCAAAAGAGTGAGGAGAAAATGGTTCTCATAATTGGATGATTCTGCTGCAGGGTGATGGCAAGTGTGCTTGGACACAACTGGCCTACTCCAGGAGACTCATTCTACCAGGACAGGACATTGGTCCATTTTTTAAAATGTCTTTTGTGAATAATTTAACTTCTTTTTCTGGTATTGGGGCAAGAACCAATCATTGTGTATGATTTAATCCCATTCAAAGTGATTGTAAAACTCTCACTCATCATTCATGTTGATACATATTACACTGGGTTTAGATCAGCATCCTTTATCAGTTCCAAAGTCAGCATTTGCGCTTACTGCTTACACGTGACACAGACACAACACAAACACAGGCACAACCTGTTCTCACACTTGCTATGACAACTGAGGAAGTCGTCCAAAATTGTCAAAACAAACCATATGGAGATTTCTCAGTGTCTCATATGGCCAGGATATACCCCAGTGTGTGTGCCTATAAATTACATTGAAAAAAAATGTCTGACTTGATTCGACCCCAGTCTTTCTCACAGAGACGTCTGCTTCCCCTTTCAATGAGAAAACTACTAAGAAGCATTCCCTTCTCTCTTTTCTCTTTTCTTTCTCTCTGTCTCCTTTCTCCTTCTCTCCCTCTCTCTCTCTAGTCTCAAGGAGATGAGACAAGGGGCATTTTAGGCTTGACTAGAAAGCGCACAACCAACACCATCACCTCCATGATGCTGCAGTGTCAGATGGCTGCTTATTTGAAATCTCTTCAAAGGTAGGCCTTGAGCACAGGGATACATTTGAAAAACCTCACCTTAAAGATGAGGAGAAGTAAGGGAAAGGGAGAAGGTGGGGGGCGGGGTTAGAGTTAGAGATCGACTGACAGTAAAAAGTGCCAGGTGCCTATGGTACAGACATGGCCTAGATATAGCATCTGATATGACATCGTCTTGATCAATTCAATTCATACCTTGTCTCAGGTGTGCTCCGAAAGAGCCAGTCGTTGCCCAGAATTGGCCCAGAATTTTAAGACTGTATCTACATCACATCTTGTTCTGTGAGATTTGCAAGCTTAATGTTTACCCCACACCCCCACCCCAGCCCACCCCCTCTTTGTGAAATATTACAAGGAAAGCTACTCCCCTTTCTGTTAGTTGGCCAGTTTGGTGCTGTCAGGGAAAGATAAATGTAGGCTATGTTTATGTAAACAATGCATGTATAACTGTAGAGCCATTTTAGGCTATTAAAGTTCATCTCCAAAAGCAACCAGATTTCCTCAAAGTCTGAGTTGTCTTAGCTCACACCAAACTTGGAGCCAATATTAGCATGGACTGATTTTGGATGAAGTTCAGCTCCATTGCTGAGAGACAGAGATAAATAGACTCACAGCTGGAGAGAGGGGGATGAGAGAGAGAGAGAGAAGGAGGGAGAAGCAGGAAACAAACAGAAATGAGTCGGGAGAATACAATCAAAGAGGTCTGGAAGGAAACTCGGGTGCAACAGTGAGCATCATGTTTAAGAGAGCAAGAGAGATGAGTGATGGAGTGATGAGATAATTTGTTTATTCCCCACCCCTCTCTTTCTCTCTCTCTCTCTCTCTCTTTTGGCTCTGCATCTCCCCTGGGGTTTGACTTCTGCATGGGAAGGGAGTGAGGGGGTGGTGACATTTCTGCACACAGCAGAAGAATGAGAGAGGGGGAGAGGGAGAGAGCAACTGATTACAGGTGACTGGATCCCCATCATTTTAGCATTCTCACGATCATACAAACCTCCAGTAAATTGCATACAATATTTATGGGCACATCGCTCGCAAATTACTGAATTATAATGTATCTCTAGGCACCTCTCCCAACAGGGTGACATGCATGCCCAATGAATCGCTGGAGGTTACACTCATGCATTCAAATAACTCTGTGATGAGAGGGTGATGGCTTATACTTATGCAGATTATGATACAGACCTGTGTTTTATACTGAGAAGAGGTACTGCAGTTTTATCCTATCTCTACTTCCTCACAATGTTCTCTTCTTCATTCTCAAAGGAGAACTTGAAGGAAATAATAAATGAATGAAAGAATGAATGGGGTTATGTGTGATTATTTTTCTTTTAGCAAACACTTTCATTGCTGGAATTTGTTTTGCATCATGGGTGTTACATATATGTTTACTGGGGAATGCATCTTGGGTGTTACATATATGTTTACTGGGGAATGCATCATGGGTGTTACATATATGTTTACTGGGGAATGCATCATGGGTGTTACATATATGTTTACTGGGGAATGCATCATGGGTGTTACATATATGTTTACTGGGGAATGCATCATGGGTGTTACATATATGTTTACTGGGGAATGCATCATGGGTGTTACATATATGTTTACTGGGGAATGCATCATGGGTGTTACATATATGTTTACTGGGGAATGCATCATGGGTGTTACATATATGTTTACTGGGGAATGCATCATGGGTGTTACATATATGTTTACTGGGGAATGCATCTTGGGTGTTACATATATGTTTACTGGGGAATGCATCATGGGTGTTACATATATGTTTACTGGGGAATGCATCATGGGTGTTACATATATGTTTACTGGGGAATGCATCTTGATGTGTTTTCTTTCACAAGAGACATGGGTCCGGTTTCCCTATAACGTTCACTCTTAGTGCACTAAGAAGATAAAGATGAAGAAAGCAATCGTGGAAAAACTGTAAGAGTGGTCCAGACCTCTATTATGAAAGTATGACTTACCAAAGATATACTTAAGCTATGAACATGATGGGAATCATGTCATAATCTTAACCCTCCTGTTGTGTTTGTTTCATGGTTACAATTTTCGTATTCCAGTCAGAAATGACCAGAGGATTTTTACCTTAATACATGTGATTATCATCAAATGTTGTGATGGACCTCTTAATCAGTGTATGCTTTCTTGAATATTACAAAACATTTATGTATGGCCTGTAGGCCTCGGTGAACAAAGCCTATGTAATTCAGAGAGGGAGAGATTATTAGTAGGTTTTTTTGTGGAGGCTGATACTGGAAGCAAAAATAGAGAGTGAAGGGTGTGTTTATGTTTGTGTAAGTAAACACAAACACACTTACTTTGTCCATCTGATCTGTAGGTAAGACTGTATGTGCCTGAAAACAATTTTTGTACATTTACTGTGGTCTCACCCATCAATTTTCTTATAGTCCGGTCATTTTTGACCAGAACTCTGCACATGTAACAGAGTTGAATAAAACACCCAATATGTTACAGAAATTATTCAAATTTGTGTTATGTGTTCATATAGCCTGTATGAACAAAGTCATGGAGCCCCATGACCCACCAATTAGATTAAGTTCATTTTTGAGAGGGAAAAAAGGTGCATTCGGTCAGTTGGTATAACTTAAGAACAACTTAGCGTTAAGAAGGCTTCATCACAGCAAACATGTTTGCTAGCACTGGGCAAGTTCGAAACTGAGTAACCATATTCTAGGCTAGATCTCAACAATCTTCTGTTAGTTTAGCTTAGCATGGCCATTAAAGCTGTTATGTGTAAGTCTTGTCAAATACTTTTTTTGAGTTCTGTGTTGTGTTGAACACATCTTTACATTCACTCACACTATATTTACATGTAATAAATCTAACTATTACACATAGCCACTCATGTTAGTGTTAGAAAGCAAGGGAAGGCACATATACTAAAGAAATAAACACAGAATGTGCTGATGTGAATGCAACAGCCAGTGGAATGAAAGAGAAAAAAATCAGGTGAGCATTTCTTCCCATTTTTGGAGATGAGATTGTTAAACCAAGCATGGCCGCTAGGCAAGGAAATTCATTTCTGCTCTAGAACTTTCTACGGAGGCTTGGAGAGCTTGTTTTGCCAGGCTTGAAGGCTTAAAAACTTCATTCATTTTATCTCCTTCAGGGTGCTGTGCATAGCAGGATGCTTGTTTATTGTAAAAACCTCCTGGCAATGCAGATAACAGCCAATCTCTTTCACCAAAAAGCACCACTTTAAAGTGGCCACAGTAGCCTATGTCCCGTGTGCAAGTATTAAAAGAAAGGCAGCCACTTGAGTTATGTTTGTGTGTGTGTGTGTGTGTGTGTGAGAGAGAGAGAGAGAGAGAGAGAGAGAGAGAGAGAGAGAGTGTGTGTGTGTGTGTGTGTGTGTGTGTGTGTGTGTGTGTGTGTGTGTGTGTGTGTGTGTGTGAGAGAGAGAGAGAGAGAGAGAGAGAGAGAGAGAGTGTGTGTGTGTGTGTGTGTGTGTGTGTGTGAGAGAGAGAGAGAGAGAGAGAGAGAGAGAGAGAGAGTGTGTGTGTGTGTGTGTGTGTGTGAGAGAGAGAGAGAGAGAGAGAGAGAGAGAGAGTGTGTGTGTGTGTGTGTGTGTGTGTGTGTGTGTAAATATATACATGAATAATAAAATAATTACAATTCACAATAACAGACTGCAATTAAACTCTCAATTTGCATACTGTACATTACATCTCCTAGTTGGCAACCAAAGTTCTCCTCATGCGCTGAAACCAAGGTTAGAGAGATCTCATTCATTACAGAAAAGGTAAATGTTTTCATGTATAAAAGATACAGCTGTGCCTTGTGTGACTGTGATTGGCTGCGGAGCTGTGCTGCACCAGGAGGTACTGGATCCAGTTGTGGTTGCTGTTGGACAAAGGATGTAATGACATACATGACAGACATCATATTTTATTTTTCACTGACAGGTTTAGATATGAGTCAGTGTCCATCCATTCCCACAATATGCGCTGTTAGGGAGTCTGATTTGTTGGGATGTGGGAGATGTAGACAGGAGGAAGGGTGAGCATCCTCTGCACCCCCCCCCACCCCCACCCCTTCAGGTAAATCACATCATCACATCAGGCTGCTCATACAGAATGTGTGATGCACCTGCATGTGGGGAGGGAGAGGAGAGGGATCCTGTTATCCTGTGAGAGTTTTTCTAGTCTGCCTCCAGGCTAAATCTATAGCCATCAATCTACTCCTCGCCTAGACGTCTCTCTTACCTCTCCAACTCTCCTGGATGGGCATGAGCCAGCATTGCCTTTTCAGATTAAATGCTGGGGTCAATATATTTATGCATGTTCATGCACAAAAGCAGCTACATACATACATACACACAGCATTCAACCCCCCACTGACCCCCTTCACCCAACACACATACACACATGCACTAACTGTCTCTCTCTCTATTGCCATTACTTTACTGGCATTAGTGACAAGAAGTGTTGCAAAGGCTGACATATGGCAATACAAACACATACACCATATGTACATACAGGTTGGCCTGCACACCAGCATGCCTGCATACATGCGTGAACACACACATGCACACACACACACACACCTCTATACACACTTGTATTACTCTCAAACATTCTGTATGCATGTGATGTATGGCAGAAGAGTGATGTCCATTTGATAGGCATGCGAGTGTGTGTGTGTGGTTTTATATGTGTGTAAGAAGGAAAGAAGGGACCATTGGTTTCCTCTTCGGTGGACGTGTCCCTCATCAACAAACACAACCACAAGCAAATAATTATTTACATAATTTTCATTGCTGTGGGCCTACAGCATAATCTATTACCATCTGATTTATGGGAATATTACATCCTGTGACTTATTTATGATGATCGGTCTCAGAGGCTCAGCGAATATTGGATTTCATCCGCCTCTCCCCCACCTCTCTGCCACCACCTCCACCCAAACCCACCCAGTCCCCCACCCTCTTTCTTGTTATCAATGTTTCCCTTTTTGATTGATGACTTATATTTTAATTATTTATTGAAATACTGTAAGCGGATAATTAGAAAAGGGTGCAGGCAGCAGGGGAAAGTGCTGACGTGTGTGTGTGTGTGTGTGTGTGCAGAGTGGAAGGTCAGAGCTGAAGGTAAGGAGGGTTAGCTTCTTGGGCTGATCAAAATTCTGGGGCCAAATGCTGGAAGTGAAGGGAAGAGGAATTGAAGCTATGATCACACTATGATCACACACTGTGAGCTGTGTTTGTATAGAAAGGAATTGGTCAAGATAACTGTTTCTTTTTTTTTGGGGGGGGGGGGGACCCCAGCATTCAATCTGAAAAGGCAATGCTGGCCCACAGGCTCATGCCCATCCAGGAGAGTTGGAGAGGTATGGGAGACGTCTAGGCGTGGCGTAGATTGATGGCTATAGGTTTAGGCTGGAGGCAGACTAGAAAAACTCTCACAGGATAACAGGATCCCTCTCCTCTCCAACACCACATGCAGGTATGAGGAGCCTGATGTGATGATGTGATTTACTCGGGGGGCGTCACAGGATGCTCACCCATTCCCCTGTCTATCCCCCACATTCCAACAAATCAGACTCCCCAGTTGCACATATTGTGGGAATTGACACAGGTTGTGTGTGTATGTGTGTGTGTGTGTGTGTGTGTGTGTTAATTTGCATAGCTTTGCCATGTTTGAAATAGTAATTGTCTTCACGCATCCCTATGTATGGCAGTTGGTCTCATCTTCTAACGATCGGCACCCTGCCTTTCCCTCATAACCCTGAACTATAGCAAACGGCTTCATAATCTCCAATGCATTCACAGCATGCAATCACAGATTCATAATTTGTCAAAATCCCATTTCAGTCTCGATGTCCAATGCACTCTATAAATCTAGATCTGAAATTGCACACACACACACACACACACACACACACAGACACACAAACACACACACACACAAACCAGCTGAACCTGCTTTACAATTTAATCCAGTGTGTGTGTGTGTGTGTAATCGCTGACGTTAGCAAGAAAAACCCGGTAAACAAATGATTTGCATTGTCCCCTTGGAAGCAGGCCGCTCAGCATATTAAAAGCCAGAGTAAATAAACTGTCTGTAGGCATGTTTGGGCATGTTTTTTTTTTTTTTTTTTTTTTTACTGCTTGGCTTTGTGTCCTTGTCTGTGCTGTTGAGCCATGTAGACTCATGACAAAAGTCAGGAGAAAAATGAAGGGGGGTGTAAATTAAGCACTACACTTTATTTAGACATGATTATTGACAACATGCAATTTGGTGCAATTTTCCAACCCATTATGATACCAAACGATCTGTGGTAAACAAAACACAAGGGTTCTTAATCTCCATGCACTTGCTAACCTTTATGCACAAGGACGGCAGCTTTATTCTTGGTTGTCCATAACCCTGGTCGCTGGCTAACCCCCTAAGAAAAGGTGGAGGAGGTGGGTAGGGGCAGGGACGGTAGTAGAGGTCCCTTTGTATGTGTGTGAACTCTGTTGCAAGTTTCTGGTTGATAACACATGAGAGGATGCATTGAGGCATGTTTTATATGTTTGTGTGTGTATGCAAGCTTTTTTGCAAATATATGTGCTTGCACGTATGCAAGTATGTGTAAATGTGTGTGTGTGTGTGTGTGTGTGTGTGTGTGTGTGTGTGTGTGTGTGTGTGTGTGTGTGCAAGTGTCATTCTGAGTCAGTCTGCTGCAGGTCATTGCTGCTGTCCATTCCTCTGCTCATGACCTTCATGCTGTGACTACATGTAAATGTAGCCCACAGTACACCCACTCATTCACTGCATGGACCCTACTAAAGTAAATACCCTATGGACCACTCTCTCTCTCTCTCTCTCACCTTCCCTCTATTTAGTTCTTTCTGTGTGTGTGTGTGTGTGTGTGTGTGTGTGTGTGTGTGTGTGTGAACGTGGTTGGGGGTTGGTCAGATCTGGGGTACAAAAAAATCTACCCAATTTTAAGAGATTGGAGATGTGAAATGTGTTTTCTGCTATATTCACTCTGCCAAAGTGCTTCATGAATCTGATGTATGGCCCACTGTAGAATTTATATACTGCCCATACATTGTGTATGCTGATAAAACTTCCATTTCAGACATTAACTTCAGTTGGTTCTGTTGACCAAAGGCCATTTTATGTGTTTATGAATTCCTTAAACTGTTTAATTTTGTTAACATACTTTGATAGTCACATAATCAAAATAATGTGGAAAAGTAAAGTAATCAGCCAATCAGTTATCGAGGACGTGAAGTTCCCATAATGTAAGATGCCAAACGTCTCTTTTTCTGCCGAAAGTCATTTATTTACCACAACTAAATGGATGCATCACTCCAAAAATAAACAAATGAAAGATAGAGAGAGTTCAAGAGTCCAGCCTATTAGCAAATCTTTTCATGGAGTCAGAAAGGCTGAAACTCTTACAACATTATAGTCATCTATCTGTGTGGCCTAGACGAGGAATAGAAACTGTTTATCACTGTGTTGAATCTTCAGAAAGCACTCCCAACTAAAGATCATAACATATCCCTACATGCAATGTTAATTTCCTTACTCCCACTCGGTAGATAAGAAACACATACAAAACGTTGTGGCAGAGTGTTATGGTCAGTTCTCTGGTGTCAGCCCAGTGCGCACACACTGTTACTCTATAAACAGGGAAGAATGTTGTGACCATAAAAGTCAAATGCGGATTCCTTGTGTTCATGTTCTCAAGTAACAATAAAGAATAATTTACCGCTTTTTCAGATATGCTCTTTTGAACTCAGGCAAGACGTTTTGGTGTCCTGATGCTGGGTATTCCCAGGAGTCATCTAAGATATGCACCACATGTATCTGTGTAAACAATAACACAACCACAACAGAACATCTGTCACATCTTTCACAGCAAGACTCTGCTGAAGATAATGCCAAAAGATAATGCCAGCAGTTGGCATCTGGAGTTATAAGCATATATGAAGAGTTTTGGTCCAATGCTATATGTACCATTTGGATGAATTTTAAGAAATCAATTCTTTACATTTTGTTTCTCAGATATTCAGTGAAAATGATATAGTTTCAGTGAACTCAGTGAATTCACAGTTGGGTTGGTTTTATTTTATTCTTAATTTTTAAGATAATAAATTCAATATAATTGGAATTTGATTCATATTAAGTGAAATAAGTAAAAACATGACCTTTCAATATTTTCAAAAATAGATTTACATAGCATTTTGGAACCAACCTCTTTACATTCAAGTTATATAAACACAATCCCTACTTTAAAAAGCTTACTGTAAACATATGCATTTTATAATATAGACTTTCTAGCCATGCCTAAGCAATAATGTAAGCCAGTGAAGTGCGTGAGCAATTATAGGGGTCAACACGTCCTCCAGAGATGCTTATCGTTTCCAACTTATATCTAATCAGCTGTATAGGTTCACAAATTATTCCTAGGACTAGGCTACATACTAGACAGGGATCTCTAAAGAAAAACTATGTGAGCATTCAGCTCAAAAATTTATGGAGTTCCATTATTACTGCCAATTACAGTGATACAGCAGTCAATGTAAGAGCACGAATTAAATCCATTTTTATCGACAGTGCCAAAATAGGCGCTGTAATGTGCTGGAGGCTAAGTGTTTAGTATGCTTGTTGTAATTAGGCGTATTGAAGGATTAAATCCCCCATGGAATCAGAATATTAGAAGTGAATCAATATCCTTTTAAAATAAAACTATGGCAATGACTCACAAATGAATAAACAGAAAACTATGCATGTAGAAGTGTGAGCGTGTGAGTGTGTGTGTGTGTGTGTCTATATGTAGAGGGGGCTATATTTGTTTTGGTTAATTGTGGCCAATACCATTTTTGTAATCACTGAGAGTGGGGGTCAAAGATGAAAGCAGACATTTGTCATGCTGAATGCAAGGTCTTGTCTCCTGGCATAGCTTTTGAGTTTTGATAACTAGGTGTTTGCTGATTTTGAAGCACTCATTGACTGTCAATGCCCAATGCTTATTGTCCAATCCAATAAGCATTACACTTGACTCAGTGAGTTCTGTCGTGCAAAAAGGTCATCCCTCATCCTGACCCTTATGCTAATCCATGTATTCTCCAAAAAACCCAAAATAGGGGACTGACTTAAGGTGTCAATTAGTTATAACTCAATAAACAGAGAGGTTCTATTAACTGCCTGCTTGTGAGTTTAACCAATGGTCAGCGGTCTTATGATTCCAACTCTTACATAATGGTTCTTTTGTTAACCACATTTTTCATTCACTTTAATCACAAAACTATTTTTTTCTTTCTCTCCCTGTCACCTTCTCCCATTCTTCCTCTCTCTCCATGGTGAAGTTCTCTGGCTCAGAGACCTCATCCTTAGCCTTAGTAAATAGGTGTAAATGTGTTGTTTGTTCTTGCCAAGCCTTCTTGTGAGCACTTTTCTGTCTGCCTGACCTTTTCTTTTATTGGAGTTGAGAGACAGAAAGAAAGGCGGGAAAAGAAGAGGAAGAAGAAGAGAAACAGAAAGAGTGAGAGAGACAGAGAGAAAGTGATGGAGAACTTTTAAAGATTCTTGTTTGAGCAAATCAAACACATACCTTGTCAGGGGTGGTAGGGGTAGAGAGGGTAGGAGTTGTGTGTGTGTGTGTGAGTGTGTGTGTGTGTGTGTGTGGGGGGGGGGGGGGTGCTTGGCAGTGTTCCAAATGATATGCTCCCAAGGAAAAGGATTTCTCCTTTAGACTACCTGCTTGGTACCATTTGACCACCTTTCTCACCCTGTGCAGACTTGTGCCAGCAGCACTCTGTTTACATGAACATGAGATGATCATGAGCAACAGCATCATGACAGTTTAGCTAGAGTGGCATTTCTATGGCACAAGGTTATTAAAAGTTCCGTCATTTTCATTGTGTGCACACTGTTAATTTACCTTTTGTTTGCAAATACTGTAACAGCAGGCTGTACCTTTAACTGACATCCTGTGAGAACCATTTGTCAAGCTCTCCTGCTAAGGCCAGTCAATAGACTTTACAACCTGCACAGAAAGCAAGCAAACCCATCTTCATCTTCATCCCTGCACACACACACACACACACACAACCCGCCCGATCCAATCCCATCATGGTGAAGGTTTTCCCTACTTGACAATAATCCCACCTTCATCAGTGCGGCTTCACACACCTCTCTTCGGCTGATTAAGTCCTCAGTCCGCCCTAATTGATCGGCTGCCTCCTCTCGTTACTCTCATCTGTTTGTCTTTCTGCTGCAGAGGGCAATGTATGTGTGTGTGTGTGTGTGTGTGAGAGTGTGTATGTTATATGCTTGCACTTATACAGTCTATATATACAGTCAGTGTATTATACTGTCTGTAATAGAATAGTAATATTGTATCAGTGACTGTAATATTAAAACTTCATGTGTTCAGTTAGTTATTCTCCATCTTAAATAAAGCAAAGAGAAGTGATGACCAAAATTATTTCAAATTAATCTTTCTCTGTGGTGCACTGAGACTCATCAGTATCCCTGTTGTTAAAGAACAATGTACTTAGGAAATGGGGTGACGTCATGAAATCAACTCGTTAGACGTAACAAATTTATGAATTCGTTTGAAGCAAGTCACATGCCATATGAATCTCTTAGATGAAAATGATGACACCTTCTAGAGCAGATTGGTTGGAATAACACATGACACTTGATTTAAATAAAAGGATCTTAGCACCTGACCTGACATGCAGCCATATGACATGCATAGGATCATCTGAAGGCGAAGCTATGCAGCAAGACAGGGAGAGACTCCTGACATTCATTGTAGCCCTGCTGGAAACTCTTTGATGACTTTGCCATTCAAATCTGTCTGACTTGGGCTTTTTTGAACTGCCAGGGCCACATCTTTAGATTATAAGAGAGAGTGAAACTCGAGAGAGACAGAGAGAGAGACAGAGACAGAGAGAGAGAGAGAGAGAGAGAGAGAGAGAGAGAGAGAGAAAGAAAAATGAGTGCAGGAAACTGAAGTAAATGCATAAAAAAACCTATGAGGACTTCAAACGAAGACAAGCACTCAGACTTCTGGCTGTGAGGTTTTCCAAAGAGCAAAGCCCTCCTTGTGTCAGATGTGGAGACAGGCTGGTTGTCTTATGCACTCCCAACTCAGCTCACCTGACAGCCACACCTGAGCATGCTCGCAGTGCTTTCACAATCCACACAAACACCACCTGTCATTTGTATAACACCACCATCTCCTGTGGGATAGAGTGAACAGAGGAGACTGGCATAAAATAAAACACACAGACAGACAGACAGACACACACAAACACACACATGCACACACACAAACACACACACACACACACACACACACACACACACACACACACACACACATACACACATACACAAACCTGCTTCAAGGCCTTGACAGATTAGGTCAAGCTTCTTGAGACATTGAGGTCACCAGTGCGCATGTTGCTTGTAGAAAGCCACCCTACCTAACCTGGTGTAATGTAAAATTGGTCATTTTCAGAATTGTCTCTTACCATTAACTAATCATGTGTTTGATGATTTATCAGGTATGTATTTAGTATACCTGGCTCACAATAATAATTATATGCACCTTGAATTTATTTCAATAACTGCATAGAAAATAGCCTAATCATGGTGAACGTTACCTACATTGATCAGCTGACTGAGGGAGCGGCTCGGTGAGCAAACTGTAAAGAGCTGTGTTGTCTGGGTGTAAAACCAGTAACAAGTTAAATTTCAGTGTGAAAGTAGGCTAGATGTGTAGATGGGATGCTGCCGATGAGCATTAGCCAGGTAGCTAGTGTGTCGTAGTGTTATGTTGTTGTGGAGATATCTTATAGGATATAGCCACACTGTATGAAAAACACATAAACAGGTTCTACAAATGTGTTGTTTAATAAGGTCAAGAAACAAGCCGCTGGTTGCATTCAATTTCATGCAACTCAGAACCTCTCAGCCCACTGCTGTCAACCTACCATTCTCCTCATTGCCTTGAGTCTGTACCAGAGATTTATGTCACTATTTGCTACTTTATTGGCCCTCTGACATTGAACGGCCTCAGACTCCTCAGACTCCACACCTAGGTCACACAGAGAGAAACAAACACACACACACACACACACACACACACAGAGAGACTGACAGGCATCCAGACATACCTCCACTGTCCCTAACCTGTTCTCTCACCTCCCCTCTAATGTCCTTGGCATCAGCGATTCTCTGGCAGCGTGACTGGCTCCATCATCAGCTGTTTTTCCCCTTGGTGGTGTGGATGGGGGTTGAGTGTGTGTGTGTGTGCGTGTCTGTGTGTGTGTGTGTGTGTGGGCGTGTGTGTGTGGGCGCGGGGGGTGGGTGTAAGGAAATGAAAGTGCCTTGTAGGCTTGACTGGTTCACCAGAGCGTACCACCAATCAAGCAGGGTCATCTTCGCCTGAGGCCACGTCTGTCAGCTCATCACCACGCTAGCTGCCTTACTGCAGTGTGTGTATGTGTGTGTGTGTGTGTGTGTGTGTGTGTGTGTGCACCCTCAGAGAAGGACATGTCTCCTCTGCTGTACTGAAATATAGCCTCATGACCTTATGCGAATGAGAGACTTTAATTCATCTGTCCGCACATGGCACAAGTCCTCGCTCCTACGCAGGGGATCTGTGACTCTGAAGAAAGACGAAACCATATGACAGCTTGGCTGGGTTCCCAAAATCCTCATCTCCTGGTCATAAAGCCACCCCAACACCTGCCTTCACCCACCCACCCCCGCATCGCACACGCACACACACACTTACACACACATATACACACACATTCTTACTCAACAAACTCTGTGTGCTCACCAGACACTGACAGAGGAGCTTCCTTTAATCACATGCTCTTGTAGGAAAATGGTCTTTGGCATCTTTACAGGTACCAACATGACATCTTCATCCCTACCATCTGCTGTGTGGTAATAAATGTACCCAGGTTTGACAGAATTTAATCAGTGCACACATGCCCACTCCCTGCACTTACAACACTACTGTTGGGACTACTGCTACATTAACAACACTGATTAGTATACTAGCACTCTCTCTTTCTCAGTCTGATGTGAATGAGATGCTTCATGAAACATGAACCTCCTAGGGATACTAAACACTCTGCTACTCCTTAACATTTCAGCCTGATTGTGTGACGCGTCTAGATGAAGTTGTCAGGGTTTCATGGATGGGAGGGTCGGTGCAGGAATAAAAGTTGAGAGGGGAACTCAACAGTGATGAGAGGAGCCTTACTTCATCCCTAACCTTCCAGGTGTGGGCAAGTCAGTAGGAAATGTAGTGTTTAAATGAGTGGAGATGTCCACTAATCCTCAACCAACATATTCATATCACACACATAAGTTGATGTTTGTTCCTCTAAATTCGTTCCTCTAAATTATGAAAAGATTACAAAAAAGCTTACTTGAGAGCCTTGGTGAATACCTTTATGCATTAAAGTTTAAAGTTACTTCTTTGTTCTTTTCGTTTTAAACATTCAAGAAAACAGTATAAAATATACTGCAGGCACATTTCTCTTTATTTCTTTATTCACAGATCCCCCAAAATGACTCTCAACCTGTTAAATTAAGGTCATTTAAAGGTTCATTGCATCAAAATGGCAATAGCTGGCTTTTATGAGGCTTGGCATTATGTGTCCCTGCTTTCACGAAGAAACAAAATGTGTGGCCTGTGAAAACCTTGTGAATCCAATATTGCCATCATTGCTAAGACAATAACATCACAAATGTCCATGGATCATTCTTAGGAGTTCTCCACAGTAGGAACCTATGACTTGCATTGCCAGTGCCAAAACTTCAACAGTTATTTGCAAAATGCAAGATGACGCAATTTTTTTCCTCACAAACAGGTCTGGAGCCAAAGTAGGACACTTTGGATCTGATCATCAATTTGTTGCTGAGATATAAGCTCATATTCCGTTTGATGGCCTTGCTGCCAACTTTGATTAGCTGCCTGGGTTGAAACACCAATAGATAACCTTTATGTCATTTGGTCAGAAAGACCCATTCTACTAAATTTTATGAATAACAGAATAAATTTGTGACCTGTGAAAATTTGTTTCACTTTCAATCAAATTTTGTTTGTTGTAAAATCATTTTTGAAAATTGGGCAGAGGGCTCAAAAGTCACATTCATGAATCCAACTCCAGCTTTGACCCACTGGTCGATAGATCCATGACTTGCAGACTTGAAACTTCATATAGATAGTTTGTGAAACTCTGAAACACTACAAACAAATTGTGCTTGAATTACTTTGAGGCTTCAGACCAGTTACCACAAAGACTTATAGTATTTAATCTATATTAATGTTTGTAATGACAGTGGCACACTAAGGTAAGCAACAGAATTGAGAAGCAAAGCAGTGCAGTGTCTGGTCAGAAACTGGATGAGAGACCAATTGGGTAGACTTGTATTTATAATCATTATCCTAGATTCATTTTTTCTAGTTTCAAGAAATCTTTGTAAGTACAATTTTCTTGCTGCATTGGCAGATAATTTAGCTTGAAATAAGTACATTTTCACATATTTTCCATATTTTTGAAAAGGCATTTTTTGCAGTGTTTATTCGCATACTGCAGAAATCAATACTCTCAGGGGTGCAGATAAATAGTAATGTGATTTCCTCTCCCATTGCGGTGAATAGGAACATATGCCATGCAATGTAACGTGTACCGCTGATAAAAATGCCCCCTCTTGGCCCAGAGTGTTGTGAGTAGCGTAGGCTGCGCGTGTGGAGATAAGACCGAGTCTGTTGTTTCCTATTAAGCACCTCAGTGTTGATCCCACTTCAGCCCTGTTGTTTGCATTGCATCATCTCCTCCTCTTATCACTGTCTTCATTAAGTGCAGCTTGTTTAACACGGTTTAGTTGGGGATCGACAGAGGTGCATCGAGGACACTTCTGCCTTACGCTCATAATGCTGAGCTAGAGAGCAACTACTGCTGCTGTTGCAGCAGATGGGCATTGAAATCAGCCTTCTCCTGCTTGGCCAAGATAGCAAGTGTATGCTGGCTTTTGCTTTTTAAATGTGTACCTGAGTGTGTGTGTGTGTGTGTGTGTGTGTGTGTGTGTGTGTGTCACTGTGTGTTCCCTACCTGCGTGTAATTTTCAGTGTCTTGCTCCAGGCTGTAGATTAGAACATGCCATTTACCCCGTAGGGGACTCTGCCACCCCACATAATTTTCTGCTCCCCCTTGTTTATGGTTTAAGAGTTGAACTCATCCTGCATTGCCTCTGCTTTATCGAAGGAGACAGCTTCACTGTGGCAACTGTCTCCCACGGTAACTCTCAACCACCCGTCTCTCAGTCTGTTCACGTGGCTCTGCCTGAGTGGCCCCAATGAATTATTCAATCTCAGAGGGTCACAAGGTCAGGCGAGTCATCTAATGCAAGCCTATCTCTGAGCTGACTCCTATATCTTATGCCAATTACACGCAATGTGAATATATCTTTTGTCAGGCTTCCTTAACTGAAAAGGTTTTTAGAATAGCCAGAGGTATAAGCCACAGGCTTTCAAAAGCACTTTGAGACTATGGCTTGATAATGGCACCATCTCAGTAAATATGGCAGAACATAACACAGTCACGGACAGCTAAAGGAAACCTAATACAACAGTCATGAATCACCTGTTCATAAATGGGTATAAGTTGTGCAGTATTGAGATGGAGGTGTAATGGTGTTCTCGGTCTGTTCCGTGCCGCTGAAATGGAAAGCGTATAGAGTTAGTCCAAGTATGCTTTGAGCACTTACTTTAAATTCCAAAAGTCTCTCTGTTCTTAAAGGCTAAAATTTCTTCAAAGCGTCTTTGTCTCTTTTGTTGTTTTTTTTCTTTTTTCAGATTAGGCGATGTGAGTGATTACACAAACATTGTTTCTAAAGCTTTATCCTGTCAAATCCCTTAGATTATGAACTGTTTCAGTTTTCAATACATCACTAATCCGGAGTGGATGAATAAACATGTAATTAGCAGTCATTCAACAGTGCCAAGGAGCTAATAGAATCTGTCACAAGGCTGGGCCTTCCTTCTGCTGACTGGGCTGTATTTGTTATGCCTGCACTTTTGTCTGTTGAGATATAAATAAGATGACAAGGCCTCAGGACTCACCGTCTGCATGTCTCACTTCACCAGGTGTGGCTCGGGGCCCAGTTAGACATCCTGCTCCACATTTCAGTATCACGCAAATGTCCCCTTTACAGTTATTTTTCATCAGTGTAAATATCTATTTATTTCAGTGATTTATTTGGATAGGTATTATAACACATTTTGCTCTAAAATGCTCACACCTGCTTATGGCATTAACCCAAGTTTACAGCAGATAAGAAAATATAATAACTTACTAATGAATTGAATGAGGGAAATCTCTTCATAGGGGGTTAGGAGAAAGATTTGTGTGTTGGCTGCTGTTGTTGTTTCTAAGTCACCGTGACCGAGGCCTTTCTAATGCGCCTGGGAAACAGCCCCAGTGGAACCCTGAGGGGCTTTAGAACCCCATAGCTGACCTCCGACCTCTCCGTAATGAAAAGGGAGAGACTCCTGACCTTCCTCTCAGCAGGAGGCATCCAGACCCTCAGACTAATCAGGGTCCACAGCCAATGACGCGAAAACTGGACAGAGGACATGTGAACAGGGCATAGGGAGAGAGACAGAGAAGCCTAACTGAGCCCCTCTCCGCCCACCCCCCCCCCCACTCTGTTTTTCTATCTCTCTCAATCTGTCTCTCATTCTCACTACTTCTTTCTTGTTCTGCCTGTGTTGTGTCTCTCTGTGCCTTTCACTCTTTTTTCTCTTTCTCTTTCCTTCTCTCACTGAACTTGTCGCTTGCGTGCAAAGGAATGCTGCATGAACACCCCCCAGGGCCCACCCCTATAGTCAGACTGCCAATGAGGTGCAGAGAGAGAGAAAATAGTGGGTGGATGAAGATTCCTCTATCAGGACACATAGGACTGCTAGAAATACTCCATCCACAGGTCACCCAGGAACCATGTATATAACCATATCCACCTGAACCATAATCATAGTGAGCTATTAAGTATACATGGATGGACTGATATGTTTAATCAATCCAATCACATCTTGAATTCTGGTTGTTTTTGACAGTTTTCTCATCCAGTGTCACTGTACTGTCTGCAGGCTGGGATTCCTTGGTGTATGTTGGAGGTTACATAGTGATGAGACAGAAAGGAAGGAAAGATAGAATGAAAGAAAGAAGAAAGAAAGAAAGAAAGAAAGGAAAAGCTGACTCCCACACAGGCAACCCCCCAACAGTCTCCCAATCTGTAAATGGAGGCTCATTTCTCTCTGGCGCAGTATGACTTCCTTCATTATTCCCAATGATGAGAAACTTGAGAATGACTCTGTTCATCATGGTTTCTGCTGAGATCACGCTGCTCCATGTCACAAAGGTCTTGACACTTGTTACATATCAGAAATTGTGGAAGCACTGTTCTCAAACAGCCTGTATCATAAAGGTGTTATTTGTTTCTTAATAAATGAATCAAATAAAATACAATTTTGACCAATGGGACATATCACAGTGGACCAGGGGAAATGAGGGGAGAAGACGGGACATGCAGAATCCACTGCATGTGATTGTGTAAAACCACACGAAATGACTCAAACCTCAAGTCATCAAGTTATACTGATGCATCCACCAAAAGAGAGCAAATGACATCTGAAAAAATGAAAATAAAACAAACAAAATGGAAATTGGTAACCGAGAGGCAAAACACACTGAGCATGCTTAAATGCACACTATAAAACGATTATTCCTATACCTGATTATTCAAGTTCTCATGTTGATTATGCAAGTTCTCATGTAATAAGAATATTCTGTAACTGGTTTATGAGAAATCTGTTTAACACACCAAGGTTTTCATGAATATCCTGATTTTTGTGAGACATGTATACACCTTAATTGGGTTTATTTTGTTCTTTTGCATCGGTGCCTGTGTGAGACACAGCGAACACACAAACTTGAAGAAATCTATTAACAATTAACTGAATCATGTAAACACATTGGGTTTTGGTTATCGGATTTCTTAAATGCATGTAAACACCTAAGAACAGGTTATTACAGTTACCTGATTATTGCCAATTTGTTGTCATCATATAAACATGGCCACAGATGGGAAAATAAAAGAACTTGAAAAGAACAGAGTACGGACATTAAAAGATGAAGGAGAGCTGGAACAAAAGCTGTATTTACCAGCTCAAGCCTTCCTGTAGCCCAAACAAACAGCCAGTCACTTTATTGTCAGCGAGCTGACAGGCCACAGGGAAGGGCTCCTGCCTGCTCCAACTCCACCTCCATGGAATAAATTAGACATCAGAAAAATCTCCATGAAAATGAATGTAGTCCATCACAGAGTCAGTGACGGGATTGGAGCTCTTTTTGTAGCTCCCGGCTCTGCACAGATTGAACAGATAGAGGAAATGACCCACAGAGAAGACAAGAACTGCCATACAAAAGACATTAGACACACATGCAAATGCTGGAGTGACTCTGACATATTTTGATTTTGTTCTTTTGATTTAGATTTTTATTTGATATTATTATGAGTATGCAAGTCAATGTGAATACAAGCGAGTGTGCATGTGTGTATGTGTTGGTAGGGGTGCATAGGGAAATATGTGGAAAACATGAAATGGTACCATGTGACTATTTGTGCATGCAAATGTAGATGTTATATTGTGTGTATGTTTGTGTGTGTGTGTGTGTGTGTGTGTGCATGAGAGTGTGTATATCTGTCTGTGTGACGGGTTGGTCCTGACTCTACTGGGGTGTTTCAGTGATGGATGTAAATGCTGAGTGCTGTGCTGGTTTATTATTCATGGTCGCCATTGAGGGAGATCGTCTCTCTGACATCCATCCATCTACTGTGTGTGTGTGTGTGTGTGTATGTGTGTGTGTGCTTGTGCACATATGTGTGAGTGATAGAGAGAGAAAAAGAGAGAGTGGTTCTCTGTCTGATCTGCCACAGGGGCTGTCATCCCTTGGTCATCCAAAACAAACGGACACACTTCCTAAACCAGCTCAGAGATACTGGCATGACTCCTGCTTTCATGCTATCAAAGTGACACTGCAGGCTTACACATGACAGACAGATACGAAGGCAGTAGACAGCAGCAAAGCACACATGTAGAAAGGAAAAAGGGGGAAAGAAAACTCAACAGCTCCTATGTGGCGTCATGTACACAGTGGTGAATAGGAAAAAAAAAGAACTTGTAACTTGTAACATGCGGATTGGAAGAGAGATTGACCATATTCTCACACTACTCATTTACACTGTGTTAGGATGATCAGTAGGTGAATCAGCATTTCTTTACAAGCCTAAAACTGTGTAAAGTTTAGCAGCCAGCCGATGCTTACTTTGTTTTTCCTCGTCTCACTTTGAAGCCCTTTTTTTATCTAACATGGCAGTAATGCAATTTAAGTTCATGTGTTAATTAGCCACAAAGGTTGCTGCCAGACTCCCAATTTTCAACTCTCTCTGCCTCCTCCAGCACTGCCACTGCCCCTCCCCTAAGCCAAACTAAAGAAGCTGCTATAGCAGAGATGTGGCACGAATCAGCCACACCGCCCATCACATTGCACATTACAAATATGCCCCAAATTCAATCAGCACTGCACACCAATTTAGCAGCTGCTGCCGTACCACTGTGAATGAGCTTCTGACTGGGATTTAATTGGGTTTGAAGACGCAGCATCTCCCACACTGAGTGCAGCTCATCACACGGGCCTACATACTTATACACTCTCTATCTCTCTCATAAACACACGCACACACAGAGAGAGAGAGAGAGAGAGAGAGACAACCATGGACACTGCTGGGGTCTGCCATGAATTCTCTGTTTTATTTTATTTTCTTCCCTACTGGCTGGCAGAGTTTGTGTCAGCAGCACACCTGGGGGTTAATTGCAGAGCAAAGCGTTGGAGTAAATCAGCACCTTTATCAGTGTCTCTCGTCTCCTGTAAATCATTCCTCTCTTCAGAGTGGGTCCACATCTCAGCCAAGCTCAGCTGGAGTATGGCAGTAGTATGGAACTTCTACCAAACACACAAGGCAATCTGGAGCATTATGGACTCGCTGTAAACTAACAACGTTCAAGTTTACTACTTAAAAAGACATGTGAAAACATTGCAAGCCCAATCCACACCAGCCCCAAAGACATTAATGAACCTTTTTTCCAAATGTACAATAGGTTTTTATTTCAGTTGATGAGCACAGAAGCAAAGAAGCAAATCTGAATCTGATCTGAAAGTATTCCTTAATACCTCACAAGCAAACAAGCTGTTGCATATATATCACTGCTTTTAAGTGTGTGGATTTAAAAAACTGAAAAAGTTTAATTTTCTTGTTGTTATTATTCTCCTTGAAGTGCAGTGCAATGAGGACCTACGTTAGTTAGTTCTTCTCAATGCCATTTCACATGACAACTGCTTATTGCAACTCCAGGCAGTCTCTTACTCATAATCACAGTCTTCATGAACAGCCTTCCTTTAGATTTGGATGACAGAGCCATGAGCACATTCCCTGTGGAGATTTCTGTTCAAATATCTATAACTGATTTGAAGTTACACAGACTGAGCGAGTTAATAAACCTCGCTTCCATCTCGACATGACTGTACGTTCACACACTGCAGGTGTGTCTTGTTTAAAAGCAGTGAGTATTTATGGAATCCTGTCCTGAGATATGTTTGCTCTTGTATAGCCTGCTGTAAGGATTATAAAACTCTGGTGATTAAGTGCTGATGCATAAGTCCTTCCACACCCACACACACACACACACACACATAGACGATGCATTTGTCTACTGATTGTGCTGTGGATTTGAGGTTTCAGGTGAGTGAGCAGAACTTGCACAGAGGTAAGACAAAAGCCAAAACATTTCTGAGAAGCGCCCGTTTAAGTGATAAAGAAACTCTTCTAATTCTTTAATTAACTGAACACACTGATCACATCTGGCAGTTACTAGCTGTGAGAGGAGCTGGATCCAAAGAGCATCAGAGAGGAAAGACAGCGCTCTGTGTGTACTCACACTGGTGCATTAAAGTGAAAGAGAACTTGAGGCACTACTCTGTCAGGACCCAGATATTGTTTTTGTCTGCTGCTGTGCAGTGCCTGTGCAGAGAGCACCAGGAGAGGCTCCTGACCTTCATTCATCTGTCAGATCCACATCTGAACATTTCCCTGCCAGATAAACATCTGATCTGACCTGGATCAATTCCACAGTGTCGGTTACATGCTCTCACAGACACAGTTACATCCTGCTGAGGGTAGTATCCATGTGTGATATATTTTAATGCTCTTACACACATTGTACTCCCTTACTGGGAGTAGAGTGAATAAATTTAATCATAATAGAAGAAAGGTGTTGCATCTGGGCCAAGATCTGCTGCCCAGACTTGACTCGACTGTGGTTAAGTCAGGCCCTTGTGTGGTGAAGTATTGATGCTACTGCCTCACTGTGGTGGAGTGAACCTGACCTTCTATGGATCCTCAAGGAAAACAGACAAGGACAATGATAGAAATGGCAATATTGCTGTATAAATAAGTTAAAATCAATTCATGATAGTTGAAAAACAATTCACAATGATTTTTACTTATAGAAGTCAAAGATGAAAATTTCAAAAGCTGAAAAGTTCAACTAATAACTGAACGAGTGGACACATGATAGTATGAAAAGAAATATAGGCCTAAATAAACAAGTTATGGATTCAGTATCAGTGCTCTCATTTACATTCTGATGGATGCAATTTGCATCTGTCTGCAAGTCTACATGAATGCTTTCCCATTCTGTGAGATGGATAAAAGAGTCATTATACAACATTACAATATATGATGATGAGCACTTGGTTATTAAACTCTTAGGAGATTTCCTGCATTGCCGGGTGCCATCTCAGTTTGCCTACACAGTGACACCCGCAGTTCTCCATGTGGCTGTGTGTGTTTTGATCCCACTATCATCGGAGGGATAATCAGCTAGCTGTGGTGGATAATTGCACTGTCCCTCTTTAAAGTGGTGGGGAGCCTGCTGAGTGATTCTAACCCACCCACACACACTCTCTGATGCTCACACACACTCTCTGATGCTCACACACAAAAGCAGAAGCACTTCTGTGCTTCCCTCTGAGCCCTGGAGGAGGGAGGAGGGCTATTTCTTTCTTTCTTTCACACATCAACTTAAAGCATTAACTCTCTATTCCTGTGTGTATGTGTATTCCTGTGTCTATGTGTGTGTGTGCGTGTGTGTGTGTCTGTTATGTGTTGGGTAGTTATTGCAGTACTCAGAGGAGAAGTGTCCATAGGCTTTCTATGGTGTTTGTCTTAATCTGAATAGAAGTAGAGTATGCAGCTGAGGTGCTGAGGCCCTTTTATTTTCAGTAGCTTTAACCTCCACTTTGCAGCTATGACTTCTGGGCCAGCAGCACACAGCTCCTGAAGCCTGAGCCCACATGGTGTTTCATGCAGCAAGAAACACATGGTTCACTGACTGGCAGCAAAAGTGTTTTTTTTTTCTTCCCCAGCAAGCCCAGGCTGTGGCTGGCTCCTGGGGCAGCTCTGGGACAGAGCTGGCAGTGCTGGCTCCAGATGGTTGCTCCAGGGCATAGTAGCACTGCTAAAGACACACTTAGGGGAAAAAAAATGATGGAGATTTTTCCCCTCAACCACGGGTTTGTGAGGGTCTATGAAACAGCCCTAATTATAGTTCCCTGAAATTAAATTAGATTACACTCTTCTGGGCAACAGACTGCTGCTGTTTCTCCAAGTTGTAGTGCTGAGGATTGGACCTGGCATTAATGCGGCTGCATGGTTCCTCTCACACTCTGGCCTGATTCTTTGTTCTTGAGCCACTGCAGGTGTTCATCAAGTGATGCAGCACCTTTTATATGAGAGCAAGGAGGAATAGGACTAGCATAATATTGCCTTCTGATTATAAATGTATTATTAATGTGTTGTAATGCCATGAAATATTGGGTTACCTCATCTGTAAATTACCAATATGAATGTAATTACTCTATATGTATATGTGTTGTACATGTGTACAATGTACATGTGACAGTTGCACAAAAAACAAGATGGAATGGAAAGTACAAAAGACATTCAAGACGAACTTTGGTTTGTCAGTTTATTGTGTCTATATAATAATTAAACTGTACAAACACTGCAAATAATATTTAACTTGTTGAAAGTTTCTCTTTCTGTGTGTGTGTGTGTGTGTGTGTATGTTTATGTGTATGTGTGTGTACGGTTGAGTGTGTATTCCAAGCAGCTGACTGTCTCAGCCTGGTGGTGGGAGTGCATAGAGAAGCCTGTGGTGAACCATCTCAGGACACACGAGTGGGCAGCCCATCTCCCTGCAGTGCCCGCTGTGCTGCCTGCACACTGGAGAGTGTGGATGGGTATAAATAGACTTCTGCAGGAGGGCCTGCCGGTGGGCGCCGGGCTGAGGCCAGACATTTAGCCAGAGGGAGAGGAGGAGAAAGGAGGACCATGAGGCAGAGGAGGTGAAGACTGGGTGGGTGATAACGGTTGGTCCCCTGTATACTTGTGTTTCTGCAAGGAGACTGATGGTCAGACATGACAATCAGAGCTTCCAGACATAAGAGCCCTGTGATTATATTTGCTCAGGGCTTAAAGCTGACTGACTGAGAAACTGACCTGATTTAGTAAATTGCAAGATAGCAGCCAGTGTGGTTGAATATCAGGTGCAGATCAGTCCCTGAGTAGGACTAGTGCTGTGCCTGAGCTGGGTCTTGTTTGGAAGAAATAAGGCTTCTCCATAGTTACATACTGTCAGGGTGTGCTACATCCACATACTGGTCAGAAAGAGATCTGCTCAGCTTTGTTCACTTCCAAATGGAATTACTTTAGACATTTAATCATTCATCTCTCTCTCTCTCTCTCTCTCACACACACACACACACACACACTTTAATGCTAGCTCTGTGCCGAGAAGTATGTTTTTCCAGTACAAATGCCTATACTCTATTCATTCTTTCATTCTGTTCGTGTGGCATGAGGATATTACAGTGGATTCTGGAAACAACAACCTTAATGTACAGGTTGTATTTGAGATTTGAAAATACTTCAAAAATAATTTCGTTGAACGTTAGTCCCTGTGACTTGTGAATAGAGCCTCAGCCTTGAATGAATGCAATGATTTACCAGGTACTCAGCTGGACCAAGAGTTTGTGGAAAAACCTGAAAAGGGCAGTTCAGAATAACCACAATGAACCTTGGAAATAAAATACTGCAAATTGTGTATAAAAGAGGCCATTCAGCTCTACGTGGATTCTGAATTGAGAGGGTAGAAAGTAGAGAGATTCAACAAAATGCACAGTACACTACAGTACAACATAAAGTTAAACCTCACTAGGGAACCTGTTAACCTATTAATGACACTCTTCTTAGGCTATGTTTTATTATATGGATTTAGGAAGTTGTAACATCATTAAAGACATACAGTACATGTCTGTGCAAGTCTGAGCACATAGCTTGGCTAGCTATACTGTAAATGAACACAGGTAGCCAGACCCAGTCTTTGGTCTTGTGTCCGTGTGACTCAAAAGTAAAAATATTCTGCTTATATACTGCTCCTATAAACAATCCCCAGTCTAGCTTATAGAACTGTGAGCATATTAAATATTAACTGGGGTGATACCTCATCATAAATCATGTCTATTTTTATGGTCTTGGTCTCGACTCCTCAAAGACTCAGTCTTGACTCTGTCTCGGCCACTTTGAAGAAAAAACACTGGTCTCCGTCTTGAGCTTGGTCTTGACTTGGTCTTGACATAAGTAGATTCGTCCCCATCACTATGCACAAGGCCAGCTCTGAATAAGGAACTTTGGAGAGATATAGGGCATGTTACAGCATGAAAGAGCCTCTTGGTCTCAAGTTACCCAATGTTAACAGGTCTGTGCTGATTAGCCCATGATGGAGAAATATATGTCATCATCTTTTAGATTAGCCAGGTAAGCACCGGCGTAGTAGCCTGATACATCAGCTGCTGTCACAGTTTCACTTTGTGCAAAGAGCCTGAAACCTATCAGTTGTCATGCATTTGCTCCACGGTGGGCAGATACTTCGCTACTGTACTACTATAGCTACTATACTACTATTGCTACTGTTTGGTTGTGACGTATGCTACACGCTAGAATGCACCATTTGAATTAATCATTATGGCTTTCAGCCCTCTCTCTGTTCACTGATTGGGCCGTCCCAGCTCAGAGACGATGCAAAGCTGTGGTGGAGCTAAAAGAAATTGAGCAGAAGCACTAGGTGGCACTAGCCTGGCTCCCGCCATAGTACCTCCTCTGATCATTGTATTTTGTACTATGTTAGGGAACTCCTCAAAGGCTTCAAATTTCTAGATTTTCGAGCAACCGATTAATAAACAGAAGCTGTTGGCATAAACCAATAGGTTTAAAGTTCAAACAAAGAGCCCACCCAGAATGAAGTAAACATATGTCTATCAAGAGTGTCCAGCAGCAAATGTGAAAGCAGTCTGGTCCACCAAGCTCCTCTCAGATACCATCATCTTGCTGATTTCAAGTTTTCTGTTTACCCATCCAACCTGTCACTTAATGAACTGTATGGAGTGCTTCAGACTTCACCTGTAATGTGCACCTGCATGTGGGAAAAAGAAAATAAGCCCTGCTGATACCATCTGCTGAATAAACAGTCATACCTGTTTGTGCTGAGAATCTGGCCCAGATAAGCGAAAAACCCTTAGCTGTCAGAGATACACATACACAAGGTCATAAGGAGAACTTGTATGACAGCTAGTCCTCCACAAGCTATTTATTTATCTATTTATTTATTTACTTACTTTTATTGTATATAAATAATTCAGAGGTACAAGTGACTATGAAAGAAGAGCTTTGAGTGTACAAAATACTCCTGTCCCAGACTAGGAGACGCCACATCCTAGTGCCGCTTAGGATGTCGGAACTGTCGTGCACATCCAGGGAGATGGTTTTAGGTTCCAGCTGCAGTGAAGGTTACCAGGTGACTGTAAAGAATAGACATGAGTCCTGGGCTCTATCATGGTTCTATCTGAACCAGATCTATAACATTCAGCCATCCACCTGATCTTTCACTTCCAGTTTAGATTAAATATACAATGACTAATTATTCTCTCTCTCTCTCTCTCTCACACACACACACACACACCACATGGCCAAATTTACACAGATAAACAAAGTTGCTTATTTTTTATTTTTTAATTTTTAATTTTAATATGCTGAGTTATGCTGAGAATGTTTTTGACACACCTCAAGTGTGTGTTTGTGTATGTGTGTGTGTGTGTGTTGCATTTCCCTGCACTGGTCTGTAGATGATGCTGTAGAGACAAGTGGTTTATGGCATTGAAATGATAGGGAATGGTGGAAATCCTTTAATTGCTGAGCAACCCTTGAATAGATTTCAAGACCTGGATGCCGTTATAGTGATTCTAAATATCAAATTTCATATGCCACTTGTTTTTATGAATGCATTACAACCCTTTATGAATGTCTTTATAATGTTGTATGAGTACTTGGTTTATAGAGAGTGTTACCAGAATGTTTATGTTTTATTTAACATTTTAGTATTTTAAGTATTTAGTATTTTTCTTTATAATATAGGGTTTTTATTGTAGGCTTTGTTGCTTTGGATAAAGGTGCCTGCTAAGTAAACTTTACTGCTAAGTAAAATAAGCATAAACCAAGAGACTTGTGTCCTACCATTAGCCTTGAATGGACTGCCCAGGACAAGTTGCCATGAGAGCTGCCACTATCTAAACCCCTCCGAGCTGCTGATCTGCAATGTCCAGCCTCACCTGTGCCCAGAGAGAGAGAGAGAGAGAGAGAGAGAGATCGCATAGACTCCAGACTGACCTAGCACAAGTAGGGGCTCCTTGAGTTTCACGGATGACTTCTGCCTGGGACATCTAGCTGCGTTGTTCATGGACATTTCAGCTGTTAAAAACAACCAGTCAAACTTTATGTATTTTATTAGGCTTCCTTTTTGTAATGTTTCTTGGGCAACCTTGGGCAGATCCACGACTCAAGGGGCTAACCCAACTGCCAGGGGTCATGGAGAAAAATTACAATCAGTAGTAACCATGACAGACTATAAGTTGCCTATGGTTTTAGCTAAGGTTCATAATAGTTCATAATAGAGTATTATCCCACTTTTACAATACATGGTAGTCAGTCTATAGGTGGTTATCAGGAATTATGGCTGGACAATGTAGCAGCGGCCAGGCATAGTGACAAACTCAAAGGAATGAGATGGGTCATGGGGGTAACAGTAAGGGTCCATTTGACAGTGCCATTGTGAGGGGGGGTCAATCACAAAGCCTCAGGAAGGGGAGTCGGGCCCAGCATCAGCGTCCAGGAAGGTCCTCTGTGATGGGGTGTCGGTCGTGACATGTGCCTCCCGTAGTGTTGGTTGTAGTCCACTCAGGAGGGGAGGGTGATAGGAGTCCGCCGGAATGAGGCAGGGATGACACTCAGCAAAGATAATTGTGGACAGAGGAAAATAGTGAATTAGGCCAGGCTCGCACATCAGAAGCAAAAAGCAGAAAGCAGTAATTTGGGCATACCTATATGCGCATAAATATATATATATATACACATACTCACACACATATATAAATAGAGAGAGAGCTGAAAGAGAGAGAGAGAGAGTTGTACGGCATGACACATGAAGGTTGTGTGGCGGCGCTAGGCTATAGCAGCATAACTAAGGTATGATGCATGGTAACCCAGCACCACTGCAGGGATGGTCAGTGGCTGCCATGCCTCGCAAGTGGGGGCAACAGCAGAGGCAGTCCCTTCCAAAAGACCCATGAGAAGTGATGATTTGCCATGCACCATCCCTAACTATGGGAAACAGTAAAGAGGAAGGTTTTAAGTCTAGACTTAAAGGTATTGAGAGTGTCTGCTTGTCGAATGTGGGGGGGGGGGGACTATTCCACAGGAGGGGTGCACGGTAACAGAAGGCTCTTCCTCCTATCGTAGATTTTGATATTCTTGGGATTACATGGAGACCAGCATTTTGGGATCTTAGGGTTCTAGGAGGGTGGTAAGGGACAAGTAAGTCTTTAATATATGTTGGTGCATCGCCCTTGAGGGCTTTGTAAGTTAGGAGGAGTATTTTAAAATCAATTCGACTTTTAATAGGGAGCCAATGTAGGGAAGCAAGAATAGGAGAGATATGTTCATATTTTTTAGTCCTGGTCAGTGTTCGGGCCGCAGCATTTTGTATTAGTTGTAGGTTTTTGATGCAAGTATTGCTACACCCAGAGAACAGAGCATTGCAATAATCAAGCCTGGAAGTAATAAATGCGTGTATTAATTTTTCAGCATCCCCAAAGGGTAGGAACTTTCTAACCTTAGCAATATTTCGTAGGTGGAAAAAATATGTTTTTGAAATGTGTTTTACATGACTATTTAGAGAGAGGTCCTAGTCAATAATTACCCCGAGGTCTTTAACGTTTGCTTTACATGACAGTGACAGGCCAGTAAGTAAGTTTTGGTGATGGGGTAGAGTGTTGGTCAGCTGTTCAGGGCCAATCATCATAACTTCAGTTTTATCAGAATTTAAACAAAGGAAATTATTAGTCATCCAGGTTTTGATGTCTAGGAGACATGCATCAAGTTTAGTCATTGGCATATAGTCATTAGGCTTCATAGAAAGGTAAAGCTTGGTATCATCAGCATAGGAGTGGAAAGTAATACCATGTTTCCTTATAACAGATCCTAAAGGTAACATGTACAGGGAGAACAGCAGGGGACATAGCACTGAGCCTTGGGGTACACCAAACTTTACTTTAGTATGGGTTGATGACTCATTATGAGCATGTACAAACTGGTAGCGACCAGGTATGATTTGAACCAGGCTAATGCAGTGTCTTTGATGCCTATCATGTGTTCAAGTCTGTGTAGTAGGATACCATGGTCAATAGTGTCAAAGGCAGCACTAAGATCCAGTAGGAGTAATATTGATATATATCCATTATCAGATGCAATAAGGAGGTCATTGAAGACTTTAACTAGGGCTGATTCTGTACTATGATTAGTTCTAAAGCCTGACTGGAAGGTTTCCTGGATATTATTGTCATTTAAGAAGCTACAGATTTGCTTAGAGACTATTTTCTCAAGTATTTCTGAAAGAAATGGGAGGTTAGATATGGGTCTGTAATTAGCAAGGACATCAGGATCAAGGTTTGGTTTTTTAATTGATGGTTTAATAACAGATGTCTTGAAAGAGTTTGGGACATGCCCAGCTATGAGTGAGTCATTTATAATTTTAAGAATCGTCTCAGCCAATAGAGGGAGAGCTGCCTTAAGAAGATCAGTTGGGATAGGGTCCAATAAGCATGTTGAGGCTTTAGCTGAAGAGATCAAAGACGTAATTTCTGGTGTGAATGGTGTGAATGAAGTATGCTACAGGTTGACTAGAGCTAGCTGTAACCATTACATGTGGTCCAACTGGATTTGAGGTTACAAGGGAGTTGTTTATTTTAAGTCTTATTTTAAGTTAAGGATGTCGTTAGTGCCAGTATGGATAACTATCCGGGGGTACTTCATTACTTGTTTGAAATGGTTGGTGGTGTGCAGGGGGTTTCATTCTGCGACTAGTGCCCCTCACCGTAACCCACTTTCCCTGCTGCGAGAGAGATGCCGCCGGTTCACTGGCTAGCTTGCTAGGGGATGATCTCACTTGTACATCCACACTTGCTAAGGGGGCAGCAGTGCTATCTGGCGCTGAGTAAGTCTTCTCTAATGTGTGGAAGCGGCTTTCTAACTCAGTGATCCTCGCCTCCAGACTAGCCAGCTGTCTACAAGTGTTACACGTATCATAACTGCTAAAGGAGGCTGGGGAGTAGCTAAACATCTGACAAGCCGGGCAACGGATAGAGAGAGAGCGAGGAAGAGAAGTCATACTGTAGTGTGTGAAGGAATTTAACAGTTGTGTTAAGGTATAGTTTAAGAAACAAAATGGATAAGTGGGTAGAGAGTATGCTAATTTGCGAATAATATCTGCAATTTGGACTAGTGTTGCACACAGCTACAAACAGTGTAAAGAGGAAATGACGTAGCACACTTACCGCAATGACGCAATCCAAACTAGCAGTGTCTGTCTGAAACCATGGTATCCTACTAGACAGGCTTGAACACATGATAGGCATCTGCATTAGCCTGGTTCAATTCATATCTCTCTGGTTACTACCAGTTTGTACATGATCATAATGAGTCATCATCATCCCACACCAAAGTAAAGTTTGGTGTACCCCAAGGCTCAGTGCTAGGGCCCCTGCCCTGTACATGTTACCCTCAAGATCTGCTATAAGGAAACATGGCATTACTTTCCACTCCTATGCTGACGATGCTCAGCTTTACCTTTCCATGAAGCCTAATGACTATATGCCAATAACTAGACTTGATGCCTGCCTCCAGGACATTAAAACCTGGATGACTAATAATTTTCTATGTTTAAACTCTTGAAAAATTGAAGTTATGATGATCGGCCCTAAACAGCTGAACAACATTCTACCTCTTCACCAAAACTTACTCAGTGGCCTCACTGTTACGTAACACAATAGACCTCAGTGTAATTATTGACCAGGACCTCTCTAAATACTCATGTAAAACACATCTCAAAAACATCTTTTTTCCACCTACAAAATATTGCTAAGGTTAGAAAGTTCCTATCCCTTGAGGATGCTGAAAAACTGATACATGCATTTATTACTTCCAGGCTCGATTATTGCAATGCTCTGTTCTCTGGGTGTAGTAATACAAAATGCCGCAGCCCAAACACTCACTAGGACTAAAAAATATGAACATATCTCTCCTATCCTTGCTTCCTTACATTGGCTAAATAATTAGGGGTCGAAACGATTTTAAAATACTCCTCCTAACCTACAAAGCCCTCAGTGGCCATGCTCCAACATATATTAGACTTACATATATATATATATATATATTACATGTCTCTAAAATATGCAGGCCAGTGCAAAATTTCCTGTCCATTAGACGAACAGTGGCTTTTCATAAGGAGTGACAGCATATGACGGTTTATTCAGGTTATGTCTGTCAAAGGACAAGTAAGGCAAGTAATGTTGGTTTTGTTTTATTTTATCCAAGTTTTACATTGGTCACTGAACAATTAAAAACTTCCAATTTTAGAGAGAGAGTGAGTGTACTCATGAAAAGACTAAAACAGGCTGAGGAACAACTCCTAATACTGGGAAGGGAAAGAGAGAAGCATGCCATTGAATTGAGGGCAAGAAATCAAAGTATCAATGAACAAGAAATGGAGATACATTGGTTGAAAAAACCTGGAAAAAGAAAAGGAAAGGTTGCAAAAGACATGGAGACTGAACCAAATGGAGACAGAGAAGGACAGAGAGAGACAGTGTGAGCAGAAGTGAACTGAAGGGTAGGAGAAACATGAACAAACAAAATGGACAGAGTTAAAATGTTGCAGAGAGATATGGAGCCATTACAAAAGTTGGAAATTGAAACTGGCAGACAGAGAATATATAAAAGGGAGAGACTGGTGAGAGAAGTTGAACTCAAGGAAAAAGAGCAGAGACTAAAGAAGATGTAACTGAAGCAACTGGATAAGTTGAACATGAGAATGAAAGAGAAAGAAGAGTTGGAAAACAATGCCAAGAATGAAGAGAGGCTGTAAGAGCTGCTGAAAGAACAAGAACTGGAGAAGAAGAGACAGAAGCAGAAAGAGTCGGAGCTGCTAAAGGAACTGCAGAGAGGGAAAGAACATCAGAAAGAGATAGAGAGATTTAAAGACTCAGAACAAGAAATGGTAATAAAGCAACACATTGATTTGCTGGACCGGGATGCAGGAAGAATTGAACAAGGAATATGATGATCAACAGAAAACCTTAAAAAATCAAACAGAGGACAAAATGGAAAGAGTTGGAAACCGCTTTTTCAGAAACAAAACAAAATGAAGTGAAGTTTCTAAGAAAAACAGCAAAAACTTGAGGAAGAGAGGCAGTGAGGGTGAAGAAGATGGAACATCTGAAAGTGATGGAGAGAGAGATCACAAAGAAGGCAGAAATTTATGGAGATGGAACTGAAGTAGCAAGAATTGAACCAGAGGAATTGTACTAGAGGGCCAAAGAAATTGAAAGACACAAAGAAAAGCAAAAGACCAAGATCAAAGAGCAGATCACCAAAGGCAGAGAGAAGTGGAGATAGAGAAGACAATAGAAACAGAAAGAGTGCTCTTGAGAAGAGACACAGAAAAGAAAGAAAACAGCAACTGAAATTGCAGGAAGCTGCAGTGACTCAGAAAGAGCAGAATCTAAAAGAAATTCAGGCAATGGGAGATGAATGGAAGAATGGAAGAGCAAAAACTTCAGTATATTGAGGAAAGAGAAAGAGAGTTGAAAGAAATGCTTGAGATGGAGAGGAAGTAAAAAAAGAGAAAAGATTGTAGTATGTTGAGGTGGAGAAGGAAGAAGAGATAAAGACTGAGGGAAAAGACAAGAAAAAATAACAAAACAATTGAGAGGAAAGCAAAAGATAAAGAAGCCAAAAGCTAAGCTGACAGGAGCCTTGATGAGTTCAATTCAACTCCAATTCCCAACTGAAGGAAAACCCAAGGCTTTCAATACAATACAACAATAAAATCTGTAATTGTCAAAATGTCAGGATGATCCCTGTTTAAGCATGCTGTGTCCAAGCTTTTCTGCAATTGGAAAGGAGAATGTGATCCATCACAGCTTACAGTACAGTAATAGTGTGTTACATTTGTACGTGTGAACCATTTCTCTGCCATTCTCTGATCATCTGAGGATAATCCCTGTGCAAGCAACACAGACAATGTGTCCAAACCCTGAATTTATAGAAGAGCATGATAGCAAAACACAATATAACTTCATTTAGAAAGACAATCTGTACTTAAGTTATTGCATAAAAAACGGTACCTGACCAACTCATCTTATGGGCGCACCAGTGTGGAGGGGGAGTGGTTCCTGCGAACCAAAAGGTCCTATGAGCCTAGTGGCACTAGATGCCCAACAAGTTTCATGTGACCTGGTGTTTTAGTGTCTTTGGAATCATTGACAGACATTTGCTTACAAGAAAAATTGCAAAATGCCCCAAGTTTTGCAGCTCCTGGACACCTATGTGCCACCAACATTTTATAGGCCTGGAACAATGGTGGTATTTTAGGATTCAATTCTCAGCAAGGATCAATGCAGTGATGCATGAGCAATGATGTCAGCTTCCTGCCCTATACTTGGATGAGATGATGGACAAGCTGTTTCTATGTGCTTATTTAATCACTTCTAGTGAATTCAGTCCTCATCCAAGTCTTACACCTGAGTCCAGGGTGAAGAGGAATTCTCCCTGATCCAGCACAGCATCTGTGTGCTGTTTTAGCCAAGGAATTTCATGTGTGTTTGTGGCGAGACGCTGAGAGAGGCAACTGAAACGAGTCGTGGTAAGTAGCTATGGCTAACTAGCAGACACCACATGTCAGGGAAATTCAGCACAAACAGGAATGGAGTGAGTAATGGAGCGAGAGAGAGATTTTGTCCTGTCCTTTCCCTTAGAGCAAATTCATGGTCTTATGAGGATAATTTGTCAGGTGTTGCCTGTCATTACTGTGTGTCACATAAATGTATGTTTGCTTTAAGGTGAACTGCTCACACTCCAGTGCAGTCCCCATAGCTGTGTGTTGTTTTGGACAAGTGCTTTGGAGTGTACTGTGGAGAGACAGTAATTGGGTCAAATGAATCTGTATTTGTGCACATTCATGCCCATTTATTCACTGTATTTACTGTAACTTAACAACACAGTTCTCTCTCTGTCTCTCTGCCCCCTGCCCAACCACATCCACCCCTTCCATGTGTGTGTGTGTGTGTGTGCACTGTGTGTGTGTCTGTAGTCCTGTGGAATCAAAGCCATGACCTTAGTGTTAGTGCCTTGTCCACTTTGCACTGGAAACAACAAAACATCCAGGCGAAAAATAGGGTGATTCTACCCCAGGGATACGTTCTCTCTCACAGACTTTCTCACAGACTTACTCACAGACTTGCACACACACATATACACACACATACACATATATACTCACAAAGGGAGGGAGGGAGGGAGAGATTTAGAAGTAGAGTCAGGGCTTGTGCAGTAGGTGGCTATTCCATATTTGCCCATGGTCAGGCTCTCTATTAAGACTCCTACAGATGGCGTCTCAGTCTGGCCCTCAGGTCCTTGGTGGTCAGACTCTGACTGCAGATGCTGCTAATGCACCAAAGCTATTCAATGAAGCCTTCTCCCTGGGATGACCTCCAGGGTAATGAAGATGGCTCTAGGAGGTCCAGATGGTATAGCACATAACTTTTTTCTGCCTGTCTCTCTCTCTCTCTTTTTCTGTCTATTGATTCCTCTCTCACTCTGCCTCTCTCTCTCACTCTGCCTCTCTCTCTCACTCTGCCTCTCCCTCTTTCTCTCTCTCTCTCTGTCCCTCTCCCTCTTTCTCTCTCTCTCTTTCTCTCCCTTTCTCTCTTTCTCTCACTCTCTCTCCCAGTCTCACTGCCATCAGTATACCCAGACTCCCTTACCTCATACACGAGAACAGGGCTCAGCTTCAGCCAAAAACTAAATAGTTTCATCTGTGCTTACACACCTTAGGGGATCCCAGAGCCTTCCTCTGCACCTGCTGCCAAAGACTGAGGTAAGAGAGGAAACACAAGACCAGCTGGTAGGGTGTTCATGGAGGGGGAGGCTAACTCACTCTCCATATAGTCTGTATTCACAGCAAACCTCATGTATGGAAACTAGCTTTAACCTCCTCATGAAAACATGTGGTGTGTGGTGGCAAAGTAGAATGATTGTGCAGAACTGAATGTAATCACAATTACTGAGGTGATTGTGGTAGCAGTTGAAGAAGCTGACCTAAATCAAATGACCTAAAAGTCCAGTCCAGTCCAGTCCTTGTGCACCTGGCTGTCTGAAGTAACCTCCAGTGTTATATAGGTTGCATGTGGGGTGGTGAGTGATTATGTGATGTTGTGTAGTCAGACGTAATTCATGTCTCATGTCTCAGAGGGCAGGTCACACAAAAAGTTTTTTTGACAATGCACATTTGCTTGTTTTTCGCTGGTGGATAAGGTCAATTCTGGGTTTAATGAGTAGTGGTAACTACTGGTAACTAGTAAACGATGTGCAAATAATACCCGTAGCATAAGACTCCAGTCCAAGTGAACAAAAACCTTCTGATTCAAATAGCTGTACAGTCTGTCAAGCTAACTTGCACAATAAACAGCTGTAAAAGACCATGGCTGGTCTAAGATCACATTTCTGAACATCTTGGAAGAACTAGCTTTGTTTTAAATTAAATTGGAGCAGTTCATCTGTGTGAGGTTTTGTTGCAGAATAAAATTTAAAATAAACCTTTTTACTTTAAACTGTTTCAACCGAATTATGGCTCGCAAAGGAAATTCCACCTCCTCTGCTTTGATAGCCACTGAAGAAGTGTTTCACAACAATCACTCAGTGCTGACAGATAGAATCCGGGAGTGTATTTCCTGTAAGTCTGTCCTTGAGATTACTCGAAATTAATTTCAGAGAGCATAGTCTATTTCTGCATGTCAGTACCACAGAGCAACTTTGTCATTCTTTTCTCTTCACAATATAATAATGGTAGCCTAATGGTAATTGACATAAAATGACAAAACACTGAGGCAATTAGAAAAATGGTCGAAAAGTAATGACTGGTGATTCCAGGAGCCATAGCTGCAATGTCATTGCAATGTGCCCTTCTCCGCCCTTGCTCATATGTGGTCCATTGCAAGCTTTCAGATGTCAAAAGTTCAATGCTAATTAACCTTTTCTAACATCAAATCTTCCTCTGTGGGTAATCCATTTGCACTAATGTGTTTCAAAGCAACACCTCTAGTTCTTCCCTGCTCTTTCCAGCCCTTTTGCACTTGGTGCTGAATAGAGCTTTCCATGTTGGGTTAACAGTGTTTATGCACTGTATCCTTTGCCAATTCAACCTTGAATTGAAAAAAGTACATCATACATTATCAGAGAATAAGAAGACCAATAAATGATGTTTCCAACACTTTTTGCTTTTTGCTTTTTTTTCAGCAAAACTTTTTGCACGTTTTGCTGAAGACGACTATGTGTCTTCCAAGAATAACAAGTGGTTTACAGAGCGCAATGGCTGGTCGACAAGGAAAGTAACTGACGATGAGTAGTTGTATCAGGGATGGGAATTTTACTGAGTCCATCCCTATTCTTGATGTAGCAGAAGACATGCGCCATGAGACAATGCTATTGTAAAAAGCACTATATAACTATAATTGAAATGGAAAATTTATTGAAATTTAATTTTCAGCCTCTAGGCTTCCTGTCTTCATTTCCTGCCAGTTCAGTGACTCCTCAGCACTTGCACTCACCAATTCCTAGTCTTCACTGCCCACCAGCTCCAGCTCGCATTGTCCTGTTCTCCAGGAGCCAGCTCTTTGTGTTCTCGACTAAATAGTCCCTAGTGCCCCACCCTCCAGACTGACATCACCGATCAGTCCTGTGTCTGCTCCCCCACCTCCTCAGGACACACACACACACATGCAGTACACAGTTCTGACACACTTCTATCTTCCTCTCGACCCACATGGCGTCTGGTGGCAGAGCTGAGGGCTTCCCTACGGCGTCATTCTCAGAATTAAGTAGTGAGATTCTACGCTCTTCCTCAAAGAGATTCAAAGATTCTAAGTCCTGTATTGGCATGACAATAAAAACAGTTAACAAAGAGTGCAATAAAATTAGGCAAAAAAGGAAAATAATAATAACGATAATAAATAAATGTGTGTGTGTGTGTGTGCATGTATGTGTGTGTGTGCATGCGTGTATGTGTGCATATTTCTCTCTCTGTCTCTCACACACACACACACACACACACACAGACACACACAAATAATCAGTTACAGACAAACACACACAAATACCTTCAAATTCACACAGGCAGATGAAGAACAACTCCAGACCAGCCTCCTCCCTCTTTCCAATAAGCATCCCAATGTAATTTGTCATGTCCATGATAAATTACGCCTTCCATGTGAGCTTAGCCCCAGGAGAGCCCAGAGAAACACCAGTACGAGCAAGGGAGGGAGTAAGAGAGCGAGAGAGAAGGAGCAATGGAGAGAGAAAAGGCATGACTAATTCCATTGGGCTGGCTACGCAAACATTCATGAGAGGCAATCAAGAGTCCCATTACGGCAAACAACCCAGGAGGATGAGGGGCCAGTGACCCCCCCGGCTCCCACCCCCACTAAGGAATATAACCTGCAGGATAGGAAACAGGAGGTGGAGGCAGGGAAAGGGAAAAGGGGATTCCCTTTTTTGCAGACAGAAAGCTTCCAATTCATTAGCTCTCTTCCATTCCCCTTACCTCATCTCTCTCTCTCTCTGTTATATCTTTATATCTCTTTCTCTTTTCTCTATTCTTCTTTATTCAGTGTGTAGTTCAAAACATCATCTTTCTGTCTCACACACACACACACACACACACACACACACACACACACACACACACACACACACACACACACAACTCTCTGGTCTGTGTGCTTGTGTGTGAAGAGAAAGAGAGAGTGAGAGAAACACAAACACACATAAAGCACACAAACTCACACATATACACACTTTCTTTCCTCTCTTTCTTTAAGTAATAGCCACTGGCTTTTATTTATGTTTCTCTGATGGATGCCCACTCTTGGTCATCGTGTCAGACGGCAATACATCACTCAATCCAGCCTACAGGCACAATCTCCCAATCCAGCACTTTCAAAGGAGCGACCCTCTAGGCCTCAAATTCTCTCTCACTCTCTCTTACACACACACACACACACACACACACACATACACACACATATACATGGTGTTCTCCCTGAGCCACACTTATTCACCAGAGCAAGCTGTGGTTTATTTTGAAAGAGGAAGAACACGTATGACAGTCGTGAGTGTGAGTGAGGATGAGTGTGTTGTATGAGAAAGAAAGCCTGCTTTCCCCTTGCGCTCTACCACACACTCTTACACACATCATATGTTCATACACTGGTGGCTTGTGAAGGATGGAGAATGCTGAGACTGTGGTTAATGGACTGGACAAGTATGTGAGGAAAGAGGGAGTGTGTGTGTGTGTGTGTGTGTGTGTGTGCATACAGTATGTCTATGTGTATATGAGCAGGTAGATGGGTATGCAAGAGCCTGTTAATACAGTGCTCCCAACTGTAGATGTGTGTCATGTTTTTGAAGAACACACACACACACACACACACACACACACCTTTCCCTCTTGTCTGTCCACCATTCCCTGCACACTCCACCTCCTCCATGCTACAAGGTCAAGATAGATACTGCGTATGCTACCACCCTGGAGCTTTGTTAGAGGCCCTAAAGACTGTGTTAGAAGCCCTAAAGACTCCAGCCAAGTAGGTGAGTGGTCTGGCTTCCACACAAGGTTACGTAAAATCCACTGGCCAATTTCCACAGAACCTGTGAGCTGTTGTTTTCTTGCTGGGCTAGTTTGTGACACCTCTGCCCAATTACTCCAGGCTGAGATTGACACACACAGAGGCTCTGTCAGACCTAAGTGACAGATGGACTTTCAACATCACACACTCATTTCATCGTGTGCACAAAACTCATTCAATAGGTGTCTGTCAAACCCCTAAGACCTCTAATGCACACACACACACACACTCACACACACAAATCCCAAAGGCAACAGGTCATAGGCTGTCAGGCTATTACATCTTTTCTTTATTTCAGGTCATCTTTTCACAGTGCACACACACACACACACACACACACACACACACATGTATGAAGGGCCCTTCAAGACATTATTCATTCTGGCCCTCTCACATACATATGTTTTCACTCTCACATTCATACATTCTCCTCTCATGTACATATATATTTTCACCCTCACAGACATACATATTTTGCACTCACATACATACATTTTTCACATTCACATACATACATTCTCCACTCAAATAGATACATTCTACTTGTACATACATATGTCTCCTCTCACATACATACATTCTACTTTTACATACATACATTTTCCTCTCACATAGGCCTACATACATCCTCCTCTCCTCTAATAAGGTAAGTACTGTATGTACTTTATTGTTAGTGTCTTGATAATTGTAGAGCATTGTAATTTGTATAGCTACACAATACAGGTAAAGCTTCACAAATTAGAATATTGTTTTTGTTTTGTTTGTTTATTGTATTAAGAGTTTAATGTATTAATAGCTCATTAATTTCAGTAACACAAGGTAAAGAAATATATAAATATATATGAAAAATATTTCTGCTCCTGTACTACGTACGTTTATAAGATTTACAGGCGGTATGTAGTACTGTAACAGAAGAGGGTTTATGCTGGCTAAAAACCCCACATTTAAAATTAGTAACGTGCGTTGTTTAAGTAGAAAACACATCTACCCACAATATGTCATTTGAGACAAGTGTCCAATCAAGAGAATCGTGTAAAGTCAACTCGAAATAGTCATCCAGCGATATTGATCTGTGGTGCGCGTCTACTGCAGACAGCTCTTTTATTTATATCTGTCGGATTTTGGGCGTTTTGTGCGAAGAATCTCCTCGATAAAAATGTGTACCTCTTTTGTGATAATTTGTGTTTATTCCGACATCACAGAGCGCTACGCACGTGTTTTCTGTCAGATGACAATTGCCATGACTTAAATGTTCCCTATGCACACTATAGGCTATGAAGGAGTATGCTGCAGTGATGCACGGGTCCATGTCACACAAACACACACACACACACAATAATCAAGGGATTTGCCAATCTGTATGCATATACACTTACACACACACACACACACACACACACAGTATGTACTGTGTTCTGTATGCACTGTTTATAAAACAAGTAACCTATAATTATGAATCCTTTTGTGAATTTCTCATTTTCTTTGAAAGGCCAATGTTGTGGTCTGTGGTCTGGCAGTTGTTATAATATAAGACTCTATGGTTCTCTACTGATGGCTAAATGAGTAGTTGACCTCTTCTTATCAGGACAGAGCCTGAATTAAACAATGAGCAGACTCACAGTCACTCTGCACTACACCCCACTGCTCTGAGTGAGTGTAAGTGCAATGCTTCAGCGAATACACATGACGAGTCTGTCTCTCTCACTCTCTTTCTGTGTGTGTGTGTATGTGTGTGTGTGTGTGTGTGTGTGTGCGTGTGTGTGTGTGTGTGTGTATTGTTCTGACATGGCAGATTGGCAAGCTGTGTGTGTCTCTCTGTCTCTCTCTCTTTCTCTCTCACTCTCTTTCTGTGTGTGTGTGTATGTGTGTGTGTGTGTGTGTGTGTGTGTGTGTGTGTGTGTATGTGTGTACGTGTATGTGTGGGTGTGTGTAACGTTCTGACAGACCAAATTGACAAGGTGTGTGTGTCTATGCATGTTTATGTGCATGTGTGTGTGTGTGTGTGTGTGTGTAATGCTCCGACAGAGCAATATAGGCTGATGACCCTAAAGGTAATAGAGGCAGACAGGTTTCATGGAAGAGTGGATCAACTGTCCAAAATTCCTTCTTTTTTTCTTTCTCTCTTTCGCTACCCCTCTTTCTCTCTCTCTATCATTTGTCTCATGTTTGTATAGGTGCTGATGCAAGGGCTTCTGATATTGATCGATGACCATCAGCTCTAGGTGAGAATCAAGTCTGGGTGATGTGGAGAGAAAAGCTGTTTTCTGCACACACAGAGACCAGCTGTCAACCCACTATTGGATTTATAGTGGAGCCACAGTCCTCTGGCACCTCTGTATTGCATTAGTAAGTGTGTGTGTGTGTGTGTCCTGTGCCTACAACAACAGAATCTCACTGATTGACTCCTCCCCACTACCTGTAGTCATGAAATTAGAAGCCATCAGAGAGGTGGCCCTAGCAAAAATACACCACCTGTTTGCAAATGTCCATATTCCACAAAATGTCCTTAAAGACCTGGACAATAAAACAGTGCATGCTGACAGAAAATAGCTAGGACCACAAGCCCAAACATAGAATGGACCTACGCCGCAACAAGGCTGACACACCTCATCAGCACGCATAACAACGATGACGCTGCAGTCAGAGAGCTAGCGAGAGCCTCCCTCCTGTTGGACCTTAGGAAGAGAAAGGTCCCTCTGTCCACAGCCGACCAAGACAGCTTCCTGGGCTTCAAGAGAAAACACCAACTGCATGTACAAGGGACTCTACACTGCACGTCATGACAAAACAAAACAGCTGCTGGCGCAAGCAATGTTTTTTGTACCCATGATTGTCAAAGCCGTATTGAACCTCTGAAAAATATTTGAATCCTGTCTATGAAAAATGTAATTGGTGGGTTCAAATAAAGATTTCAAAATGTGAGTGTGTGTGTGTGTCTGTGTGTGTGTGTGTGTGTGTGTGTGTGTGTGTGTGTGTCTATGTGTGTGTTTGTGTGTTCGTCTGTATGTGCACGTGTATATGTGTGTTTGTGTGTATGTGTGTGTGTGCAATGTGTGTGCACATACATTTATACAAACCTTTTGGCTGGTTGAATGGAGTGCAATCCTGCAGATTTTTAAGTAGTCATATAGCCATCATTTCTGTCTGTCTGCAGAGTACAGAATGGATGAGCAAAGCAGAATCCATCAGTCTTGTCTTGAACTATATCAAATAAAAATAGAGACAGTTATAAGTATCTGGAATATACAAGACCGATACCACACTTAAAATTCCCTTTTGGCAAAGACATCTATGAGTGTTTGACGTGACAAACCAGTGCCTCTTTCAGCGTGTGCATTGTTTGGTTGGACTGCATGACATTGTTAGTTCTTGTCTGGAACGTCTTGATGGCTCTTTCATGTATAATGTCCACACGGTTACCGTCCAGCCACACAGTGGTCACATTAACATTTAGATAAAATTTCATGCCCCAGAAAATTCATTACAGGCAATTGTGCTCTATTTGCCTTATTGCTGAGATGTGTTGACTGTGAGGGTAATGGCTTTTGCCCAGTGGCCTGGCGGCACAAGAGGGGAATGAATGCATATGAAAAGGAGGATCAGTGGTGTTTTATCTCAAACACACACACGCAGCATAACAAGCTCGTAATTGTTAAAGTCTCTGCCACGCAAGTGCAGAAATTTCCCAAAGGGGTGGATTCCATGCATAGGCAGACTGGTGGAATTACCATGGTAACGAGCTGAAAGACCAAAAGCATACAGCGGCAGCAGTAAGAAGAAGGAGAGAGAGAGAGAGAAAAAAACACACAAAAAAACAAAAGGAAAGAATGAAGAAAATAACACTTGTGGTGCATTGTACAAGGTGTGACACTTTAATAGTGTTGCAGGTCAAGACATTAACACACAGCCATTTTCTGGATCAAACAGCCGCACTATTAGTTTTTCTTTTCCATTTTCTGATGTGTGTCTCCAACAGCAGTGGCGGCCGTGGCCCCAACTTTAAAGCCGTCGTTCCCATCCTTTGTATGCACCTGAGGGAGAAGGGGGCACTGACCCACACAGGGGGAGAAGGTGTGTAGCTGGGAAAGATAATTAGAAAAGGACCCTGGGGGAGCCAGAGTTTGGGAGGAGGGGGTGGGGGGTTGCAGTGCCACAGAAAACAGCATCAGCACTTGGGTATAACGCCATGCAATGACAAACTACAGGCCATATGACTACATGAACTCTCTGTAGTGATTTCAGAAAGAGATATATGTGTGTTGTATAGGTGGAGTTGTATAGCTATGTGTGTGTGTGTGTGTGTGTGTGTCTTTGTCTGTGTGCTAGTCTGTGAAACACTCGCTAGTTTGTGTAGCTGCTCTGTCACCCATGTTCCCAAACTTTGTCTAATGCACATGTTCATGCAAAGGGGAACACAATCAGTGGCATTCCTGCCTCTTCTCTTCTACTCTGCTGTTTCACTTCTCCTGAAATACAGTCATTAGCCGGTGGAGAGAGTGAACATGAAAGAGACAGAATGCAAGAGCAAGAGAGAGAGAGACAGAGAAAGAGAGAGTGAGTTAGAAAGAGGTGGGGAGAATGGTTGCCGAAAACAGGAATGGGTGCCCACTGGCCTTAATACCACTGTGATCTTAGTTAAAAATCCCTTAACTACAGAGCATCCATTCCTTTGAGCCATTGGAGATATCAGCATTAAAGAAGGAATATGAGATGCTTATCTGAAGCCATTTTTGCCATTAAATTGAGAGTATGGGAATCAGCATGCATGTCTTGTTATTTTCAGTCATACATAGTTTATGTTGCTATGTTGGTGCTAGGCCTCACTCAACTGTCATATGATGTGACTGTTTAAATCTCATTCTGCTGCTACCGTTCCCATCATTAGAGATAAGGTGGAATATTATGTTCTTGGTTTGTTTCAGTGTTTGTGTCTGTCCCTTGCATTAGTGGCTACCTGCTCTAGTGTACCAGACTGGCACTAATCATGGTGTGATTTGGTGCAGTACATGTCAATTGGGATGACCAACAGCACCTTCCATCAACCTGGAAAAATGTTTAAAGTCAGCCTATTTCCTTATCTGGTTAGGGGGGCTGGTGGATCTTGTGTGAAGCATGCTGTCTCTCCCTTGATGCGCATCATTTAAAATAAAGCTGTTCCTGATTTTTCAAACCGCCGTCTGACTTGGTCTCCTGTTGTACTGATGCAACGATCAATTACTATCAGTTTTCATCACACTCAAATCAGTCATTTCATTTCATGCTCTGATATCAAAATAAAAATGATTAATCACCCGTGGAACAGGCAGGGCTGTAAAAACCCATTCCTGAACACTCTACAACTAACAAATGGAGATGATAGGTCTATCAAACACAAATCAACACAATTCATGTATCAAAATGTGAACAAGTAGTGTATGTTCAAGCGAAGCATGTTTCGAAGATTCAAAATATTGCTTGCTTGTGTTTTCAGGGATTTCATATGAACACTGCACGTTCTCACTGACTGTGTTACAGTTACAAGTGTGCTATTAAGTATAATGCCAAACACATCATGTAACAGTAGTACTTTTAGGAGATATTTAACATAAGATAATCAGTGCATCTCCATAACTACTCATAATCCAAACCTAAACATATTTCTGAATCTGTGTACATTTGAGTACACAGTTTGAGTACTTGAGTCTGTGTACATTTGAGTACACAGATTGAGATGGCTATCATTACATAGCATTTATTATTTAATACCACATGAATGGTGTTCTGCAAAAGTGGACATGTATAGCAGAGGTAAGGTAAGGAGAAAGCAAGCAAAAAACAACTTCTGAGGCACTTTGATGTCAAAGCTCTGCTTAGCTTTCCAGGAGGGAAGGGAAAAACAATGTAAAACCAAACATGATTTTTCACCATGATTCTTTTAGGGGAAAAAATAGATGCTGTTAAGAGCATCTACAAAGACAACAAAGATATTAATGAGTTTTTGCCATCTATACAAGTGTTAATAATGTGAATTGTTTATGTTTGGTTGCACATGCATGGGCAGAAAAAAAACCTGGTCATTCACTAAACGGCAACACAAATTATTTTGAGCACTGCGCTGCGGCACTGTGAAAACATATTTTTTGGATGTATTTTGACCCACCTAATAAATTGCAATCCAAACAGGAATGTGCAGATATTATAAATACAGAATAACATTTCAGCGTTGTTTGACATTTTTGCCCCATTGCTGATGGCACCATATTTCAGACAAATATCATTATTGCATTTTAATGTCACTGATTCCATTAAATACCACAGTGTGGTACTGTTCATTTTCCAAAATTATATTTACTCTCCAATGTCCATTTAAAATGACGCAGCCATGCATAGCCACGGTGAGCTGAGCTGTGTGTGTGTGTGTGTGCGTGCATGTGTGTGTGTCTGAGTCTGTGTGTGTGTGTGTCTCTCTGTGTGTGTGTGTGTGTGTGTGTGTGTGTTTGGCCACTGTCATCCACTGTACCTGTAATTGTGATAGATAATTAATCCCCTCACCTGTTTGTGTTCAGGCCAAAGGAAGAAAAGAAAGCAGAATTAATTACTGGTTTAACAGCAAACTCCAAGTTTACCCTCCCAAGCGTGAAATTAGCTTTTGTGGAGGTATGTTTATAAGTTGATAAAAATAGATTTAAATAGATTTTCCAATATATACCCCCTCTTATTTCCTATACTGTGGCTTTACCTTAAAACATAGCCAGTTAAAGTTAGGTGGAAGTGTTTGGGCCAAGGTTGCAGCAAATATCTTCTAAGCAAAACTGACAGAATATGCTGATTTGTATTAGAGTAAGGGATGTTGCAAGACTTTTTTACACTTTTCTTTTTGACATTACAAGTGTCCTTTGATGGATCAATGGGTTCTGAGCAGTATAACACATTGAACAGCGTAACAGTGTATTTGATATTGACAATGTGCTTGATATCAGTTTAATCAATTGGTGTGTCACCAGTCATTCAAAACATATATGAACAACCCTTAGAACAAAAATGGGTGGCAATATTTTTCTTGAAGAGGTTGTGCCTCTCTCAAAGATGTCCATTCATTTAATATTTACTAACTACTAACTTACTAACAGGTAAGTTTTCAGCATCTGTTCAATTGTATACTCATGAATTGGTTGATATGTCCTTGTCTCAAATAACAGTCAGTGTGATGTACTGGGCAACAGAAAGTGACATGCACTTACCATTACTACATTTATGCATATAAAAATGACTGTATTTGGTTTCCCTTTCTCTTGTAATCTGTATACTCAAGGCATCACCTCTGCAAGAAAAAGTTTTGCAACTCATGAAATGTCAGAACAAATTTGCGGTGTTGTGTGCTTTTGCGTCTGTTGTGCAGTAGTTTTGTAGCTCCCCTGTGTGTGTATGTGTGTGTGTGTGTGTGTGTGTGTGTGTGTGTGTGTGTGTGTGTGTGTGTGTGTGTGCATGTGCACCTTTGCGTGAGTCTGTGTGTACGCACCAATGTGTGCGTGTATATATGTTACTGCACTCTACAGTCTGTGTAAAGCCCCTTGGGGAATCATCTGCTTTGGGCACAGACAGGTGCAATCCTGGTGACAGAGTCCTGGACTTCACCGGATAAGAACTGATGCCTTTGGGGACTCTGGGTTGGACTGAGATGGGGACTCGTGGCTGGGGGCAGGGTTGGAGGTGGGGGGACAGGGGGGTTGGGTGGGGAGGGGTGGTGGACTGCAGGGAGATGACAAGAGGTACTGGAGCTGGGGAAGAGAGGCTGAGGTCCTCTCCCAAAGGAGTCTGACAGCCACAGTGTGACATGGCAGAAAAATAGCAAGACACCTATGGTTTCCTTCAGCCTTGCCTACCTTTCACCTGCACAAAAGACCACAGACCACAACCAAGTGCAACCTCTGCACATTTAGGCCTACTTGATATGCATAGGTGCTATGTACTAATATATTACATGATAATAAGCTTGTAATATTTGTTTATATGGGGACTTAAGTACACTTTTGCTTACTAAAGTGTAAAATAATAACTCAATTAGTCTAAAGATCTACCAAATAGGCTTTGAGCGGTGGATGTATCTAAATTAGTTTGGGAGCATAACCTGGTGTGCAGACAATTCTTCTTAATTGGTCTAATGCATATTTCAGTTCAGAACTTAACTAATTTCAAAGGTATATGTGAGTAGTATGTATGTATGTATACGTTTATATATTCATTTATTTATTTAACTGTATAAACCTCGTTCAAAGCCCAAGTAATGTCATGTACACATGTAGAGTAACACATGGCACACAGATGTCCATAATACATCCCTTGCCAGAGAAGGACACTTACTGTACATCAGGGACCAACCAATCTGTTGCTTACAATACAGCTCTAATTGTGGTCAGAAATGTGCTGTACAGTCAAGCAGAATAAATTCACATGGAATGGTGAATGGTGTGTGTGTGTGTGTGTGTGTGTGTGTGTGTGAAAACATCTTTCTCTCTTCTCTTCTACAGATAGTTTCAAGTCAAATAAGTTAAAGTAAACATTTTGTCTGACTAGTCCTTTAAATAGCAAATCACTGCTTATTAGTCAGTGTTGTTACTGAGGCAAATATCTAGTAACTTAGGCTACTGTTTCCAGGATGTCTCCCTTCCAAGCACTAAGGACTAACCTTTGAGTAAGATTAAATGCTACAGCCTGACCCAGATCTTGTGGAAAATTGTCAGTTTCCAATTGTGAGGCTATCTAATGGGTGTTGCTTTACCTGCTGATCCTGAATCTGAATAGAATCGATCAGCAGTGTGTTCACACACACACACACACACACACACACACACACACACACACACACACACACACACACACACTCTGCCTCCTTAGAGCATTCATTGCCATTCCTTTCTTTGCTATCATTTGATGAATTAAACTTGTTGTAGATTAGGGCTTTCTGGATCAGATGAGGGCCATATAGCTGGCCACTGCTGTCAGGCTTATAATTTGGTTGAAACTCAAAGAGCTAACTCTCCAGTGAAAACTGCCCAGAAATGAGAAGGGTCAGGGCCACTTCCACACCTGCCTGAGCCTCTGCCAGAGTAATGCCACCATGCACTCTGCTCTGCTCCGCTGGAAGAGTAGGTGGTCTGTCCTTCACACTGGCAATGATGAATAATTCACACATCAAAACCATCAGGCGCTATGCTGACACTTTATATGTGGCTTCACCTGCTTTGAAAACAGCTGGGTGCTTCCACTCTCCGCCGCTTGCCTGGGGCCTCTTCAATTCCCAGAATGCTCTAGGGGTGTCACTCATCTCGGTGTGAGAGCGGATGTGTGAGATTTGCATGTTTGTGTTTGGGAATCTAAGTGTGTATTTGGGTGGTAGTGCCTATGTTTGTGTGTGTCTGTGTGTGTCCCCTTCTGCTTGACTCAAAGACAAGAATAAAGAGTGCACAAAAAAGAGAGAGTGTGTGTGTGTGTTTGTGTTGGTATTGTCATTTTCTCCCTGACCCCCACCCCTCTCTTATGTGCATCAGTTAGGAAACATTGCCTGACCGTCTTTTCCACATAATTTGTTCTTTGATATTAAAGCCTCATCAGCTGCACAACACTATTCTTGACCTTTGCTCTTACATTATAGCACAGCTAAATATGAGTCTCTCAGACAGGAGCTAATAATGGTGCGTGCTAATAGAAATGCTAATTCTAATACCACATGCCACATACAAACGGCAGGTCAGATGTACTGGTATTTGTGCCTGTTTCAGGTGTTATTTCTTCACTATGTGCACATTAAGATATGTTATACCGCTGCTTGATCAAATTTCCTTTTGTGATGTGCTATTTAGAACATTATTTTTAGATAACCGCACACCTCTAAAAGTAGTTCCACTTTTCTGGCCGTATTACACTTGCATATCAATCTGCGCCAACTCGCTGTGAAGTTTAAATGAGCTGTTATATTAACACATGGTTACAATTTAGCAACTTGACTGATGTTCGCCACACAGCAACACTGATACATTGTGACCGAGATAGGAGTAAGGGAAACAAAGCAATGACGGGATAGAATCTTTTGATGCAGAGCTTGACATCGACAGATCAAACTAATGACCCACTTTAGATCATAGCAAACTTAGCGAGCTGTATCACCACTTTGAGCGTGCAAAATTGACCGATATACACACATTGTGTTATTTATTATCCCTTACTGATACCACTGCTTAATCAAATTTCCTATTGTGATGCACTATTTAGAATGTGCATCGTTTGACCTGCCTTGTTACAACTGTGTTGTACTGTATGTACATATGTGTACAAGAGTGTGCACGCATGCATGTGTAGTTGTGTGTGTGAGTGGGTGAGTGAATCTGTGTAGTCCTGCAATAGTGTATGTAGGCACTATTACGTATCTGTCTTGTCCATACTGTGTTTTAACAGTTACGTGTATCACCAATTGTTCCCAGTTAAACGTCTCGTCTCACTATGTACTGTGTATATGGCTGAAACGACAATAAAAACCTACTCGACTACTTGACTTGACTTTTTGATAATCGCACACCTAAAAAAGTAGTTCTGCTTTTCTGGCCGTATTGCATTTGTATATAAATTCTTGTGAAGCTTGAATGAACACAGGGTTACAATTTAGCAGCCTGACTGGCCTTTTCACAGCACAGCAACACTGTCACTTCAAACAGGCATTTTTTTATGATACACCAATGCCTTGTCACTCATTATACTTTACCTATGTGATATGTATAACCAGAGAACACATGAGAGGTGTAAGAAGCACACCTAGTGATATCAGGTGTTATAAATCAAAATGATAGCTCGTGACAGCTCGTCTTTTTTCACATAAAATGTTCTAGGTGTAAAAGGTGTGTGTTGAAATTGCAGTTAAACGAGTAGAAGAAACTTTCAGAAACATCAGAGCCAGTATTCAAAGGACCAGTTTTGTTTCTTTGTAACACATCAAAAGCAATCAGAGTTTTGCAGAGTCTTTCTTTTTTTATATCATCCACTTGCTTGCAATTGCCTAGACTATAATCTGTTATAGCAGAGATACCCATAATGTTCAAGTATAATTCAAGTATATTTTAAATCAGAGTAGAAATACTGTAAGTGGAAAAAATGCTTTAAGTGGAAAAAAAATAAGTGCTGGTATGCCCTTATTTGACTGTTGCCAGGTGAATTAGGCGGTGGGTAACAGCAGATCATTAGGTGATATATTTAAATATGAAAAGTCCCGGTACGCCATAAAAAGTCCTGATCTGCTAGAGCAGAGATACTCATTGCGCGGCTCGCAAGCTGCATGCGGCTCGTCAAGCTATATTTGGAGGCTCGCAACCCTGACATTAAGAACATGATAACACAGCCATTACGTTTTGAAAATGCACGACATAAATATACAATGAACACAATCCTCTGCATAGTATAAATTATATAAATAATGGTAAATGGACTGCATTTATATAGCGCTTTTCTACTCGAGTACTACTTTTGAGTACATGAGTACTCAAAGCGCTTAACATTGTATGCCTCACATTCACACACATGCACACAATTTGGAAGTTCAGCATTTTGCTGAAGGACACTTCAATTGGGTCAACCAGAGGGGGGCTCAAACCTGCAACCCTCCGGTTGCCGAACCACCTGCGCCACCATCTCCCTGTAAGAAGAAAAAAATTATAAAAATTATGAAGTATAAAAGTATAAATTACGACCTTTAGCTTCCTAAAAGGGCCACCGTAGGTTACCTAGCAATGCACCCTACCATTGTTTACCGTCAGCGTCAATGTTGGTCTGCACAAGTGTAGCGCGAGGCCACCTAGCTCAGGCATGACATGTAGCCTACAGATGTCACATATCAGAAAATGGATTGTTTTGTAATTAAAAAAAGACAGAACACATCAGATGCAGCTGATGAAAAACACAGGACACAGAATCCGAGAAACATGCAGACCCTGACGAGGGTACAAGCAGCAGCCGAACAGGAAGTTTTCAGAGTAAAAAAAGGAAGGTGCGAAGTATACAAAATGAACACAGGAAATTTCAAGATAAATAATAATCTCAGTATTAATTGATTAATTGAAAATGTATTTTCTGTGTTGTTTTTAGAATATCTTATTTATATCTAGCACATTTCCACATATATGTAGAAAATATGTGATTCATATGACTTGGTATGTTGACGTATATGTGGCGGCTCGCCATCTGATTTTGCTCTCACAATGTGGCTCTTCTGAAAAAAAAAGTGAGTATCACTACGCTAGAGGCTAAAATTGAGAATTGCCGGTAGTCCGTACTGGTGTGTACTGGCCCACTGAAAGCACTGGAATTACTGCACTGCATCTCTGTTTGTCATTATGGCTTAACATTGGATTCCTTGTAATGTCATTGGTTGACCCCATTCAGTTGCAATTGAATGATAGGCTACCGCTTAGTTCTGGGAAACACAAATTATGATTGGATGGTTGGAAATGACTACATCCTCTGCCTTTTTTTGCAGTAGTAGCTCAGCTCTTTTCTGATATCAGTATTCTGAATATCTAAAGCTTGTAATACAATAAGAGGAGCTTACAAAAGTGGGTTTAAGGTTACGATTGAGATGAGAATATAGCAAACTTAATATAGCAAGCTAATTGTGCAACACATGCTATGCTGATGACAGATGTAGTGCAGGCCTTGTGCAGCTGACATGCCTCACAGGCTCTCAGAACCACTGGCCAAATGGTCACATCCTGTTGTTCTGGAAAGCACAGAGGCCTGATCTCTCATATCCTATAAAAGCCATCTTGGTTCCCAAATGTTAGGAAATGAGAGCTAAATAATGACAAATCTTCAACATTCCACCAATCACTTAGAAGCAAACAAACATACAACACAACACGAGTTGAAGCAAACAAGAACAAACTGGCAGAAATTGGAAGTCAGGCACATAATTACTCTATTTTCATAAATTGCCTGTGATAGCTCCTTGAGCCTGACAGCTCTGCGTAAACAAATATTTGAGCTATCGTGCATCTGCATCATATCCCCAGGTAATCTGTGCCAAAGACGAGGAAGAGGAAGAAGGCCTCTATTCACTCTGCTCCTCTGTCTGGTGCAGTCTGTCTCTCCTTGCAAGTCTGTTCTCCCAGGCTCCCTGGGAAATCAACACTGCGACAGGAGAGAGGGAGAGAGACAGAGAAAAGAGAGAGAGAGAGGGAACAAAGGAAGGAGAGATGAAGATAGAGAAATCAAGAGACAGAAAGAGTAAAAGACGGAATGAGGGAGAGAGAGAGGTTGGTATAAAGAGAGTTAGAGATAGAACAGAAAGAAGTATAAAAGGGCTGACAAGAGAGAGATTGGGGAAGATAAGAAAATAGAGAGAGAGTAGAAATGGGTGCTGAGCAAAATACTACTCCATGATGATTAGAGGAGTTGGTTTAGCAGCAGTGGTGTAGGCACGGCACTGCTGATGCAGAGGGTGTTAGTAAGCCTGTCCTTCTTAGATGCCACACAGACGAAGTCATCATTTCCCCACTCCAAATACACCTTTTTTGGGGGTTTTCTTCTGTTTTTTTTCTCTCTCGTTTGTGCTCGTGTGTGTGCGTGCTTGTGTGTGTTTCTCTATGCATCAGAAGAGAGTCTCTATGCTCCACTGGATTCATCTGCATTTGGAAGGAGCTCCTTGAAAACAGGCGCAGCACCTCCAGCACCTCTGGTTTCCTCACACTGAGGCTGAAGATGACAGGCCCCTACCTCCTGCTTCCAGTCCACTAACAGAATCCAACCAAACCACAGGTTCTTTGCCAGACATTTTAATAAGGGTTTTTTTGGCCCAATTGGCCAGAAAAAGAATAGGCTCCATAGTAAAATATCACACCTTTCCTCTATTTAAAAACAAAAAACTAAACTAAGATGCCATTGGCGCAGACAAGAATGTCATTTTGTCACTCAAAGACATCTGTCATCAGAGCAGAAACCATGAACAAGTTATGATTAAGCTGAACTAACTTTGGGGGGTGGGGTTTATAAAGAGGACTATCTTGTGACACACAGCCTCAAATAAACATTCTGTGTGCCCATTGAAGCTATGTGTTCTCATGGATCACTTCCCTGATCTGGAAGCTGTCTGTCTGAATCTCACCAGGTGCAGCAGGGAGCCAGTAACACCAAGGTCGCGGGTGTCAGTCACAGTGAGAACACACACTGAAAGAAGTGTATACCTGACGGGTACTGTAACAGAGTTTCAAGGTTAATGGAAAAGACTGCTGACCCTGCCAACCTAAGGCTGGCTGGCAGTTTTTAGACAACATCACATCCTTATATGAGAGGTTCACACATGAATACACTGTCAGTAGAGATAGAAATGCTTCCAGTCTGTGGCGTCGGAGCAAACTTTCGAGTATTAACCTGCAGCCTTTGCCTATGGACTCTTGAAGCAATGCTGTAGTATGGAAGGAAGCACCATGATTAAAAGCGGCAATAATCTTTGAGATGACCGCTCTGAAACGGCACTACCATTTTCGCGGCCATTATAAATTAAAAGGCAAGGCTGGCTTGTGTGGTTCCTTTTTATGACGTTCTCAAATTGCGGTATGAAAGTTTATTAGGTTACTAATTGCAGAGTCATTACTGGATCTCTAATTGAATGTTTCAGCTGTATAATAAGTGCGAAGAGAAAGTGAGGGAGAGGACTGGAGTGAGGGGGGAGATAATAGCACTGTGAGACATTAGAGAGAGAAAAGTACGCGGCCATTTTTTATTTATTTATTTTCCTCTCAATTTATTTATTCTCCTCTGCAAACACCATCTGCACAACAATGTTCTTACTATTGCTAGAAAAAAAAAATTATTTATTGATTTTCCCAAGAGCATGACTCTTTTGTCCTTCTAAAAGCACTGCCATTGTCACTGCCAGCAAGTAAACATCATTTTGTTGTTTCATGCATTTCTGCAGTAATATAACTCATGGTAACAATCAGGGCAGCAATCACGTAATGTATCAGTCATTTTATATCCAAATTATATGGATTTTCTGAGGTGTATAAAAATAAGCATTTGCCTTACGGTTACAAACAATAAAAGCAACACCCTATAACACTTTAATAACTTTCAGTATCCCATGGTCTCAATGTGGGTCTGTGTAAAGTATTGTCAGCATTGAAAGATGATCCGCTTCTTATTTTCATTGTAATTGATGCTGTATATTGTCTGAGTTGCTCAAACCAGTCTTTGCTCTCTCCCTGGAAAACAGATTTCTCATTTTAGATTTGGCAAACAGTGGTGAAGGCAAATGGCAGTCCAGGGTAGCGCTCAGAGGAGAGAGGGAATAAAAACAACAGATAATACAATACCGTATTTGGCTGGAATGTCATAAACTTGTGCATTTTTGTGATAAAATAAGGTATAGGCTATAGTTTTATCTCTGTAAAATGTAAACATAAGTCAAAAGTTTTTGTGATGTGTGTGTATGGGCACTTTTCCTCTCCATGATATATACAGACACAGACACACACACACACACACACACACACACACACACACACACACAATACACAATCACCTACACATGGGTTAAAAAGAGAACCAGTGCTGTACATTCCCACTCATTTAAATAATGAGTCAACTGACAGTGGATCCCCACCTAGTAAAGCAACTCAATTAACAGTTAACCTTGAGGGGGACTCAGAGACTGCCAGTGACTATCTGTTATGACTCTCAGCAGTACAGAGAAAAAGAAAATGAGTGAGAGAGGAAAAGAGAGAGACAGAACGTGTGCATGTGTGTGTGTGTGCCTGAGTGTGTCTGTGTATGACTTATAGCAATAGAAAATTAAAGTGTGTGTGTGTGTGTGTGTGTGTGAGAGAGAGAGAGAGAGAGAGAGAGAGAGAGAGAAAGAGAGAGAGAGAGTCATTATTTAAAGCTACCTTAGGCTAGTAAAGGAAGGATAAGGGGCAGATCTCATTACAGTCAATGTAATGACTTCCAGTAAAATTGCATTCTCCAACTGCTTCAGTCTTATGTTGGATGGCATTTATTATGTTAGCAAATGCTAAAATGTAAATACTCTGCCAAGTGAAATGTCTCCTTAGTCCATACATTGTTGTCTCCTTAGTCCATACATTCTTTGTTGTAAAATAAAACGCACATACTTTATCTCAAATTATTTGATGTTCATTCAGGTTTTAAACAGTTATGTACTACTAACCAAGACAAGGCGAATTATTAACTTTTTAAAAGCAGCATTCCCTGGGATATGGTGTAGATTACTTACCCTTAATTTGCTATACTGAATATGGTTTAACGGAAGAGATAAAGGTGTAGAAGAGTAGAGGAGACACCAAACACAAACACCAGCAGATTCTAGCCAGAGCAGGGCAAGCACTGGACAGATCAGGGCTATAGGTTTGGAGCTGGATGCAGTTCTAACAGGGCAAACACCAGACAGAACCAAGCCATGTCTGGACCAGTCTCTCCAGTATCAGCCCCTCACATAGCCCCATCACTTGGCCCTCCTGCCTCCACTCTTGGAAGCGGAACATCCCTGCACCCCTGCACTCGGCGTGGCCCTCAAAGGCAAAATGGAGCCATCCGTCAGTCTGAAAAGGTCAATGGCTGTGGCACGGTGACAGCGCCTCTCCAGATAATCCATTAATCTCCAAATTCAAATTGTCATTCCTCATCCCTATTACACGGGGCTCTGGGTTATGAGCCACGCCAGCGACCCCCTTTATTTTCATAACCGAAACCTTTTCTCCAGCTGCCGGGAACAAGGGGGATTATCCAAAGATGAACGGCACAGAGAGAGAGAAAGACAAGATAGAAACGCATGTAAAAATGTGAGGGAGGAGAGGAATGATGTGAGCAAGTGAGCAAAAATTGAAAGGCCAAATGGGATACAGGTCGTGAGATTTGTCAATGCCACATGAGGGATGGGAGGGAGACAATTCAGGTGAGGCAGTCAAAGCGTCAGACAGCAGGACAAAGGAAGGAGCAAAGAACCACAATCCCAGACTCTTGTTTCTCCAAGTTAATGGCCAAGTATTCAGCAGACTTTAATCCAAAATGACATTGGGGTTTGGCAGAGGTATGTATCTAACCCCAAGCATAATCTGAAGGGTGATGCTAACTCCTATACCCCCACAACGTTTCATCTATAGAAAGGGCATCTGTCAGATTAACAAATTCTCTGTCAATTAAATTGTATTATGCAACTGGCTAAAAGGCCTTTAGTCTCTCATTGAATGTACAGGGCTATACACATGAAAAGGTGCATTTCCTGAGACAGTAGAAACACAAGACTAGACAATTTTTCAAACTGTAACAACAGCAGAATTATACTTTTGGGGTTCAACAAGATGCCTTCTTGAAGACTGCTTTCTAGTCAACTATTTGGTGTAAAAGTATCTGCTAAATGAGCAAATGTTGAAAGTAAATGTCATTTTGAATCAATTTAAAATATGTTTTTTGAAGCTTAACCTAAGATTGACCATTCTCTTTATGTCTCTTCTTTATAAAAGGACACACAGTACTTCCTCAGATATTAACGCACAGCAAAATTATGAAATTAACTGTTTGAGTCTAAACATTTGGTTTCAAACAGCCATTCAGCGCCCCAGAGAACCTCCATGAGAACCTAACGATAGGACCTGATGATGGGCTTTAGTGCAGCGAGGGCAAAAATCTCTGAGCCGGGAGTTTTGTGCCACTGATTGGCCTGTGCAAACATGCCGGAGGCCTGACCCTTTTGAGTTCACCGCTACGGCCCCCCAACAAAACTGTGTGCATCTCGAGAGCTCAGCACATTGTCTGCCTGTAGACAGCCCAACCAGCGCAAGAGAGTGGTGGTGGTTGGGGGGGGGGGTTGTTTGCGCAGCGGATTACGCCCCTGAAACCCTCTGTGCAAGCTCTTTTTCCATCCCAGCGCACCACTAGCGTGGGGCCAGACTTTGTTGTCATTAGAGATGACGGCCTCACAGCGTTGCAGTCCACTTGCTTCTCTCTCTGACAGGTGAGTACGGCAGTGAGAGGATAGCACTGGTGTATGTACAGTATGTTTGTGTGTGTGTGTGTGTGTGAGAGAGAGAGCAGCAGAGATAGAGAAAGGTGAGAATCTATAGGCTACATCAATTATAGAAACACAATTGAGAGGGAGTGTGCAGATGAATGAGACAGAAACAGAGATTACTAACTATAATGGTAGATAGAAAGTAAGAAAAAAGATAGAATTAAAGAAAGGCAATGGGAAAGAGTGTGTGTGAGAGAGAGAGAGACAGAAAGAGAGAAAGCATCGTCTGCTAAGCAATTACTGGACATGTGTTTGTCTTCCAAGGTTAGCTGCAAGATGTTGGAGCGAACTGACTTGTGACAGACAGACACCCAGAGCAGGGAGAAGGGACCAGATTGCGATGATATACCCTCAATGCTATAAATAGAAATCTAATGAAATGGTCATTTTTATTTTGCCAACATTAAATTCTGATTACGATTATAACGCATTGTCAAAAAATCCCTGCTGTCTTCCTGCTGAAAAAACACCTGTGCTATATAAAAAAGACAAGATGGTACATTGCATTAGAAACATCTAAATTTACTGATTCATGTTTCTAATGTTGTCCTTTGTGTTTCTGTGTTGTTTAAACAAAATGGAAATGAGAGAATGACAGTGCTTCGCAGTCTCAACCTTTGACCTAATACTGCAAGCACCACAGGAAGGTCACCACTAAAACTTTATCATACCAACCCCCAGAAATAACTTTACACCATCAGATAACTCCAAACACACACGCATGCACACACACACACACACACACACACACACACACACACACACTGTCATCATCATATCTGCCCAAGGGTCATCAGAAAGTCAACGACTCCATTCTCTAAAAGTGCTTACATGCCAGAAGGTAAGTAAATCTAATAAGCAAATTTCTATGTCCCATGTCAAAATGACAGATGAAGGCAGACCTTTTATGAACAGAAAAAAACAATGGTGCAGTCTATAGACCATCAAAGGAGACAGATCCATTGTAAGTCATTCCTTATAGAAATACGATTCATCACCACACCTTTTAATTGCTGTAAATGTGTTCAGGTACAGTGCATGTCCAATATTACTATTTATTAAGTGCAATGTCCTTACTATATTACATTGTTATTACAGCTGCCACACTGTGGCTTTAGGTGTTATTAAGACGTAATAGCATTAAGTGCTCTAAATTAACAATTCAACAATTAGCTAATGAGTATCTCTTCTCTCTCTCTGTTTGCTTGTGTGTGTGTGTGTGTGTGTACACTTTCTTGTTTAGCCATGCTAGTCCTGTGCTCCCATGTGTACAGGAGAGCAGGAGGGCTCCAAATGTAGCAGCCTGGCTGTTTTTATTGAGCTGTGTGTCCAGCAGGCCCAATGCTAAAATGCTCCATCAATGCTGTGGTGGCAGCCTTGAATAGTCAATACTGAAGAGGTCAATGCTAACAAAATGCACTGCTTCCTTGTTGTGACTATCTATACACTTTAAGCATGTAAATGTCATGTCCTTATGTGTAATGCATGTTTTATGTACTGCTGACAGCTCACACTTTTAATATCTTGTGTGTCTTATCACACAAGGTAGAAGTAGTTCAAGTTTTTTTGTTTTTGTGTTTACTAAACTAAGCATTCCTCATCAGGGCACTGATTTCAAACACTTACATTGTAAATACACATATAAAGCATGGGGGTGATTCCAGTGTGATAGGCTACCACCAAACAAAACAAATGAAAACATGTTTTAAGACAACAAGGTCTCTTCGTCTGTCCATCCAAATGAACTAACACATACCACACCCGTCTAACCCACATGACTGAGACAGTCTACGCTCTCTGCTTCCTGGGCCGACCTCCTCCATATGGATGATATTACCCACCCCGCTGTTTAACTAGTGTGGGGCATGTTTGCAATTTGGTGAGCTTTATTTGACCCCAAACATTTACACAATCAACCCAAAATGGATTTCCGTCAGTCAGCTCCATCGACCGGAGCCATTAGCACAGAGTTACTTCACATGACGTAAGATGTGTTTGTGGAGACAGAAGAATGGGCATGACCACCACAAGCACACAATCAGCTGTGGAGCCAGTCAGAATATAATAGATGACATTCACTGCAGCAAGCACAGATGGAACTTCTCAAAAAGGGTTTCCTTTCTGAAGATATATGTGTGGTATCGATGTGGACAGGTGAGGGATTATGAGAGGTTTATGATGTAGGAGTTTTCTTTGGTCATCAGTGGTAATTCACCAAACTTATATGCAGTCTGCCTACGTAGCACAGAATTACATCAATTAGTGTCTTGTCTAATCACTGTGAAGGTTTGCAATGAAATTTAAAATTTGGTTTATAGATATGCCATGCCAAGCCAATATTAGCCAGCATCAACTTTGAGGCATCTGAAAACGACTGGGACTGAGTCTGAACCCTCATATGAGAGAGTATTGCAATAGCCCCCTCTGCTGGTAAGGAGGTTTATTGCCCTTCCCAGTGGCAATAACCACCCAGCCACTGCAAAGGCAACTTTCACTAAGGCTTAGAGGAAGGTGAAAAAAATAAACCTGAGAGAAACACAAACAAATATGAGAGTAAACATCTCAAATAGGACACACCAGCAGTGATTATTAAATACTTCAGAAACAAGTAATTTCTAAATGAGAAAATATATGGGGAGATTTTAAAAGGATTAAAAGAAGTCTGTACACATGTTTACGGGCATTGGTGATTCATGCTGACATCGGTCCACTTGAGTAGTCTCAAAGGGTTTGGGCCCTGCTTGAAGAGAAGCTTTGCAAAGCTCAATCAACCCCCTTATGGGAGAACAATTAAACTCAAATAAAAGACTGGAGTGTTAATTATCCTTCGGATTAGGGGGTATTCATCAGGTCGTTTCTTTCTTTTGCTCTTCCCTACCTCGCCAAGAACAGCGTGCAGGTCAGGTCTGGCGGCAAAGCTGATTAATTGAAACAGTGTGATGCCTAGGAATACATTAAAGCTAGGGTTAAAGAAAAATCTGTCAGTGTGACATTATTTGGTAATTCACTGGAACTCCACTAAGGAAATAACCTCTCGGTCATATACTATTCTTCCACCGCACTCAAGACTGCCAACGGTTGGAGGAGCAGATAGATGAGGGTGGGTAGGCAGGGGAGAAAGAGACATTAAGAAAATTAAAAAGGGGGAGCCTTTTTTTTACGTCCGTGATGATGTCTTTTTATGTTCTTTGCCTAATTGAGGCTGTAGTCTTAAAGAGGATATACAGCTCTTTAGGCTGGAGGAAGCTATAAGGACAGAACTGGACCCAGAGACGATGAGGGCAGACTGGTCACAAGGAGACCCTGATAAAGGAAGACCCTACAAAAGCCATTTCCTATGAGGACAGACTCAATACTGTAGGCTGCCTGCTTGCCAGGCTCGACCTCTGGTTATAATTGCATATAATTGCCCTGGGGTGGTTCGATACTTTGCCTTGATAGCGACACCCTCAGAGAGGTGCCATGTGTGTGTGAGAGAGCGAGAAAGAGAGAGAGAAAGAAAGAGAGAGGGACCGAGCATGTGTGTGTGTATTTGATATAAAAGAACTGAATGCACTTGCTGACTTGGGTAACCAAACTTGGCTTCAACTGTGACTTCAACTATGACCTTCTGCACTAGTTGTTCCCAGAAGCAGCTAGTCCAACTCCAGGCTTCAGGCCTTTGAAAAGTCAAGTGTGTGTGTGTGTGTGTGTGTGTGTGTGTTCTTCCTACAGTACCCTTTCTCTTCTGCCCTTGACACTGAATGTTAATATGAAGAGCAAATCAGAAGCATCGTCTCCTTCAGCACCATGCTAAAGGTCACCCGCCTGAGGTCAAACCCTGCTAGCCTAGGGTATGATGATCCAGGAAACAGGAGGAACCCTGTTTGTGAACTCCAGCATGAGAAATGGGGCTGTCAAGCATCTAATAAAGGTTTACACAACACAGGGAGTCATCGTGAGCAACACAACAATTTACCCCTGGATAACAGACAAGGGCTTCTTTTCATGAAAGACAGCACTTTTCAATCATATTCAATTAATTTAATTAAGGTATTTCCCTTTCAAGAGTTTCATAGCACATAACATCATAAAACAAATATGTTATGTTTGGCATAATGTAATCTCCACAATAACAGCCATCAATATGCAGGAAGGAAAGTGCCTGTGTTGATTCATTTGAACAACATGCCCAGAACTGTACACTAGGTTTGACCTTCAGAGGCATCATTAGAGGCAAAAACCCTCCACAGGAAAACAGGAAATTCTAAAAGACAAATGAGAAAGAACATGAAAAAGGAAAAAAGAGGAAAGATTAAAAATGAACAGAATGACAGGACAATAACTAAACAAATAGATAAATGTATGGCTGGGAGGAAAGAATGGAATGAAGAAATAATGAAGGAATGAAATGTATGGCTGATAAAAAAAACACTAACATATTCCCACCATAATGGCAAGACTAGCGTAAGCTTACAAAGAAGTGAACAGACTTAGCTGTGCCAAGGTCATGAATGCGTTAATGTACAGTATTTATGTACTGAACATGCCTAGCTGCTGAGTCTTAGAGATAAATACATTAACCACATGATAACATCCAAGGGGAACTAAAACTGAAATGCTAATCCTATTGGGATTACTTTGCAGAGCTGGCACGGGTTGTACAGGCAGGTAATTTTTTTTTAATATAGCTAACTTTTAATTAAACTAAATTTAAAAAGTTTCTGTCTTGACACAAGGAAGTAGCCTGGTTCTCACGCATACTGATCTGCTATGCATCTCAATCTGGCCAGCAGGCCTATCACCACTTATTCTAGTTTACCCGTGTTAGACAGCCAATCAAAAACTGGTTACACCAACACTTAGCTTGTGTTTTGCTTCAAACACTTTCTTTTCTCTGCAGTCATTGGTCTGATTGCTTGTAGGCATATTCAATGACTGCACTATCTATGTTTATCTACGTATGTCTGTTAATTTTGCCTCATGAAAGTTGGAGATGACATGAAATTGGCCTGACTGAGATGCATAGTAAATCAGTATGTGTGAGAACCAGGCTATAAATAAGAACACTCTAATATATCAATAGTAAAATATAGACAAATGAAGACTTCAGAAGGTTTCAGTAGAAAATTCAAATTTTTATCTGACTTTAACACAGTGTCAGTTACCCTTTAGTCAGGTCATTTGACGATAATCAACTGATTGATTTCAAGGGCACAATCCCCAACCCTTTTTGCAAATGAGGCTTGCTTCGAATTCAGTAGAACCTCGTTCAACTTCTCCCTTATATGTATGATATTAAATGTACGGTTTGAAGCTTGAAAATCTTTTCTTGAAAATAAAATAAATTAATAAAAACAATGTCATTTTGATGCAGGAAGGTGGAAAGATGTGTCTAAAATCTGTTATACTGATTTGCTAACCAAGGTTTTGTGGAAGGCTAAAGTTCTCCTTTAATCTCAGTTACCATGATGATAAAAAGGTGAACCAATTTCACCATCTGTCTCTGCCTGTGTTGCATTCCACTATGTCCATATTAGAGCAGGTGACATCACTAGGTCTAGCTATGCCAAACTAGGCTGTGCTGTGATGTAGCAAAACAACTAAGATGGCTGTGGTCAATGGTCATTTGAATTGGCTTTGGCATCAACTTTGAAAGAGCTAGACGTAGGGATTTTTCAAAATGGGGTACACAATTTTAATGATGCAGCCCAATTGCAAAGAAACTCATGTGCTCCTCCAAAACCTACATTGTTGTGTACATCATTATGGGCATCCTATAATGTTAAGTTGCATTTATTTATGACAATTGAGGGCTTGTTGAAGAGATTTGCTTGAAATTTGCACTTGCATAATGTTATAAATGAATGCCTAATATTAAAAAAGTGAGAAATACAGAAATGATACCGCACCCTTGTGTCCAACGTACACTACACCAAGGACTAGTTGCTAGTCTGGCTTGTCAGGCTACTGCTGTCATCAATTATTTACCTCTCTCGTACAGTTCCCCTTTGAGTGGAAAAATTATGAAGGGATGCCTACAAACATCTCATCTTTCTTCCTACTTGACTCAAAATCTTTGAAACTTGCAACTGTAGAGAAGCATCCACCATTCATCTGGAAGTTAGCTGTTCCATCTTAACAACAATGTTTGATATGGCTAATACGACTCAATTTTTACCCTCGAAATTTTGCTTCACACAATTTTTGACTAAGTAACAATGCTTTCTAGACACAGGAGTCAGAAGGTCATTGTTTGAACAAAACTTGAGCACTGAACCATGGTGATTCAACTACTACTAAGGTGTGTTTTCTTAGAAACAAACAAACAGAACAGGAGGAAAATTCCCATTGGTTAACATCTTGTTCACTCCTTCACAGAACCGAGATTATACATAACCAGTTGCTAACATTTACACACCAGGTCTGCAGAGCAGACCCAAAGATGCTAATCCTTCAGTGAAGCAGCAAACAGATTTCTCAGCATAAGTGCCAGCATAGGCTTGCTTGGAACACAGCTCATAGCCCTACATTCTTGTTCGCCACCCTTTCTAAAGAAGAAGCTCAAGGTCATTTTTGAGATCGGAGAGGAGTTTTTCAACTTCCATCACAAAGTTTATAACTCTTGTGAGGTGCAAAGAGTGCCAGTAGAACACACAGGGCATGTGCAAGCGTGTTTCAGAGAGCTTCTTTTAAGCTTTCTGATGGGAAAGAGTCAAAGAAAATGTGAGGGACCTCAGGATTACAGCCGAGAGAGAAGTGGGAGAGAGAGAGAGAGAGGCTTGAAAAACAAGATGGCAAAAGAACAGGGTGAGCCCTTCACAGCATCCTTGTAGCAGCATGGACAGTTGACCTTTCTTCCAAGCCAGCCAACCCTCCAACCCAACTTGGCACTGTGGATGGGCACAGACATGCCATACTCACATACACACACACACACACATACAGAGAGAGAGAGAGAGAGTTGGAAAACAATGTGGAGGGCTATTGTCAGCACTGAGAGGAGCGGCAATCACAACAAGTGACAGGTCTCTGCCAGGGGCAGCAGGAGAGACTTGGCCAAGCAACGAGGAGAGGGACACAGCACAGATGGTGCCCCCTCGGCCAACTGAACCCTGGGGCCACAGGACTGTGGATGGGCCATGAGCCTGGCAGCATGAGGCAGGGGGGCAGCAGGGGTTGGCACTGCCAATGCCGGGAGGACGACAGCTTCTTAATCTTCTCTGTTCACTATCATTCGCTTTCCCTCTCAGGGTCTCTTTTGCTGGCTTACTTTCTCATTACCACTCACTTTCTCTCGGCTGCCCTTCTCTCCCCGTCTCTTCGCGTCTTCAGAAAAGATCTCTTTCTGTCTGTGTTTGCTGTTTCCCATTTCATTTGTCAATAGTGACAGAGGTGTAGAGGGAGAGATTGAGAAGAAAGGTGTGTGTACTCTTTCTCTCTCTTTTTGTCTTTGCTGTTTGGCATTTTATTGTTACATTTTATTAATGTGAGAATGTTGCTAAAAGGTTATTCCATTATTAAATAAGCATTACCCATTATTATTATTGTAAAATCGTAACAGAACTACTGTAACTCATTTAATCAAATGTTCCAATACAGTGATTTAGCTCTGGTTTTCACCTGTGTGCTGTGTTTGGCATGTGCTTGTGGCTTCATGGACATCTGGCTCTGTTTCATGACAGCACATGTAGAAAAGACACATGTTTCAGTTCCTTCACGCCAATTTCTTTGGCCCGGCAGGAGCCTGCACATCAATGGTGTTGTTTTTCATTTATGTAACAACAGGATTATTGATCATCTCGAACAGAAACCCAATTAACGCTGTATAGATTCAGTATGAACAACATGGACTGTACAACTTTGCTACTAGTGTTTTAAAGTCATTTAAAGGGCAATTCAATTGATTTCTACTGGACTCTCACGAGACTTGAGAAGACCAGATGTGAGCTTGTCACACTCACATGCAGCTCACTGGACTGCCATCTGTCTCTTTGCTAGTTTGCTTTCAAACTGTCTCAATTCTTCTTCCACCCAAAAGCATTGGATTTTTGAGGTGCAGATTCCAAAGATGTTGGATCACTACAATGATGCTGTAGTGACTGGAAATCATAATGTGTCAGATTTCAGAAGAATGATATATGGCATTGGTTCTCAAACTAGAGTCTGGAGACCCCCAGGGGTCTGCAGCACGTTGCCAGGGGGTCCATGAAAAAGTTTGTTACAAAGTATAAACTTATGAGGGAAAAAATACTAGAGAGCAGTATAGAGCCCAAGCACATTGTTCTCATTACTCCCACCAGCATAACATTAGTGACAAATTAGTCTACATGATACACTACAATCAATCTGTTAAAACATTTGCCTTAGGTATTGACATTAACTGCATGCAAAATGAATATTAGTTATTATTAGTTATGCAAAACAAACACAGAAGGCTTAGATTTTTTATTTTAAAAAATCAATCCTTTTAAAACTGCTCCTGCACTGTCAAATTTTGCCAAATGCAATAATTATTTAAAGTTGTTGCAGTATTAACAAAATATGATTTTAGAATAAGAGTTCAAAAGCATCTGAAAGAACAAATGGATATAATCTTCTATGGTCAACTTTTTGTTGCAATTATGAGGGGTCCTTGAAACAAATTCTGCTCCATTAGGGGTCCCCGGACAAGTGAAGTTTGAGAACCCCTGATATAGAGTGTGATTACTAAATTAGGATTCTATGGTACACTTCCAAGAACACCTGGTCTCAGTGAAAATCAAAATAATCAGAATATCACAGGATTGTGCTTGCTAGTGGAAAAAAAATCAACCTGAAATATCCTCTTTTGTTGTCAATGTGGCCCTCATCATGATGTATCAGTGACTTCTGAATGGACGAGCTGATGTTAATTAGAGTAACATTTTGTGTATTGAGCAGCTTCAGGAGTCATTGATGTGTCATTTCATTTTCACTCCTGATTTTGTATTCCATCAATGATGTTTAAAACTTAATTTAAAAAAAGATCAATTGTGTTTACACTGTAAAATGGTTCAGACAGATTTTAATTAGAATATCCATTAATTATTAATGGCGCTTGGGTACTCTGAAATTGAATAAATAGACATGTGGTGTGTTAAATTAAAAACATCGCTCAAATGGGTCGAAGAGTCTGAACTCAAAGATGCAAGAAAAACACTTCAAAAGAAAAGTGTCTTTTTAAACCTATAAATCTCATCTGTATGTCAAAACTCTCTGATCTCACAGGTCCTGACATTCTACTGCTAAGGATTATGGTGCTCACTTTTCTCATTATTAGAATGATGGTCAATTAAATCAGCCATCTGCCTCACTGACCAGCTTCAATTACCTTGATTCACACCCTGAATCTACCAGTCCTCATCACATTGATGGCCTATGTGAAAATGTATTTAATAAACCATTGGTTCTCAAACTGGGGTCAGGGACCCCCAGGGATCTGTGAAAAAGTATGCTACAAAGTATAAACTTGTCTTACGAGGGAAAAAATACTAGAGATCAGTATAGAGCCCAATAGCATTGTGCTCATTACTCCCACCAGCATAACTTTAGTGACAAATTAGTCTACATGATACACTACATCAATCTGTTAAAACAATTCCCTTAGGCATTAACATTAACTGCATGCAAAATGAATATTAGTTATTATTAGTTGTGTAATACAATGTTTGTACATGATATCTGTAAGGTTGGTTTGCACAGTCCCATGAGGTTTGAATGTGTTTACAATTTTTTCCACTAATAGCATAATACCCAAGATGGAGATTTTGTATTATACATGCGATGCACAGTGGAAAGCAAATTTGGAATGTTTCATTTTCATTGCCTCTAAAAGACAAAGCAGAATGTCTCTAAAGGACATGCAAAGCCTCAAATGATTACATTTCTTTACCACTACTGAGTTAAACAGGCATAGTGTTCGTAAGGCTTCTGGATATGTGGCACAGGGGTTAGAAAGTAATGTGTAGCCACTTCAGTGGCACAGAAGCGCTTTTTACTTTGACTTTAGAAATATGCCCACATCACTTTGCTTATTAGTTGCCTTTGCAGGCTCGCTGCAACCATAATATCTCTGCCCGTGCAGCACAGATTTGTTTGTTTCTTTGACAACTGACAACGATACTCAATGACCTTTAGCACTGGAATATAGGTCCAAATGTACCACTGTTCCACTTTAACACCAGGTGTACATCAAATAAGGAGGTAAGTCAGGCTCAACAAAAAATTGTGCTTTTTTTGCCTGATCGGTTTGGGCATCCAGGTGTATAGGCATATGCATTCACCAGTGCATTTTTATTTAATATTCTGAAAATACCAGTGAAGCATTTGGTTGGACAAGTCATATGTGGAAAAAACATCCATGGGAACAAAGATAGGTTGGATTTCTGTCTGCTTTTTAAGCAATGTGAGCACTGGGTGGAAAATGGTCTCTAACAAAGACGTGTCATAAATACATGCATCTAGCTAGCATTCATCTGCACAGTCAACATACAGTGTTTACACATGAAATGAAATGGGATGTAAATCTGTTTGGATTTGCTGTAATTTTCACTCCTGCCTCAAGCCAGCAGAAAGCAATCAAGTACTGGGTGAAGTCACATGACATGAAAACATGGAATTGTTTGTCCATAATATTTGTAAGGTTGGTTTGAACAGTCCCATGAGGTTTGAATGTGTTTACAATCATTTTTCCACTAATAGCATAATACCCAAGATGGAGATTTTGTATTATACACTGTGGAAAACAAATATGGAATGTTTCATTTTCATTGTCTCTAAAGGACAATGCAGAATGTTTCTGAAGGACATGCAAAGCCTCAAATGATTACACCATGTTGTAGTAGATGCCTTTTTCCCCTTCATTTATGTTCTTATATTAAATCCCTGCTAAAAAAGGAAGCCAAACTTACATCCAAGCTCAAATTTACTGTCAGTGTCAGTGCTTCATGCTGCTGTTATGACATTTTGCACAGTCTCCCTTGTAAAACGTCTATTGATCTCAGGTACACTTGTTGGGCAGTCATCAGGATGGTGGTCAACCAGTCATTATCTTCATCCTTCTCCTCCACCTCCTCCTCTTTTGGTCTCCCAGGATCCCTCCACGGGCTTCATGCCCTTTAACTGGTTTCCATGGTGACGCAATGTCAGGTCAGTCATAATCAACCGACACCACCGCCCTCATAAGCAGGCGTTTTCCCTGCAAGACTCTCTTTACCATGCTGCACACACACACACACACACACACACTCTCACGCACACAGGCTTTTTCACAAGGTGCCCTGTCAAAGAATTATGGGAGCATAATGGTTCAGGAGCACCCAAATTTCCATCTATCTCTGGGTCAGTGGGTGCACACAAGGTTAAAAGGCACATGAAGTATTTTTCATATTCTTAATTTAAACTATAAACTTGATCATGGTGTGGGGCTTCACTTTCCGTCCAGCATAATAACAAATAGAGATATTCTGGCTGATTACATCTTCCCTCAGCATAGGAGAATACAAACAGAAAAAAAAAAAACAGTGGTATACCTATGTAGTTGTGATCCCATGAATCATGAAATAATGGGCTGAGATGAAAGGCATTTGAAGAGGGAATAGAGGTCTCATAAATGAACCGTAATACTTTGTTTTGATACAGCAGCAATTTAGATTTCCCTCAGTGTGCCCCTTTTTATTTATTTTTATGGCAAATCAAGCATATCTGAAATTGAAAAGCAATTGCACAAGAGTGAAAGTGAGGGGAAGAGTCATTAACATTAAATAAATTGCATCTTCATACAGTCAATCTGAAACATCCCTGTGAAAAAACTCAATGCAAGCTCCTGAGCCAGACTGAGAGTTTAAAAAGTGAACTTCCATTTTGGTCATTAGACTGATTTATATTGTTGATCCAAGGTGAGAAATACAAGTATGAAACATAAACACAACTAGCTCATTAAAGATTGCATGCACTTACAATAAATATGGTAAATATAAAACATGGTCAGTTGTCAGTTTGTTTTGTAGTTCAAATTGAGCTAGATCTACTATAATGAATCTCAGCATTGTGCGAGACTGTGCACGACTTTATTTGAATGGAAGTATTAAGAGTGGTTATTGAAGAGAATAGCCTGATAAATCATATGCTGCAAGCCAAAAATATTTTTCTTTCTTTCTTTCTTTCTTTCTTTCTTTCTTTCTTTCTTTCTTTCTTTCTTTCTTTCTTTTTTCTTTCTGTCTTTCCGTCCTATGGAGATGGAACTTACATTAAATTGTGACATTAAGGTCAGCACACCATTCAGGGAACGAAATGAAATGGCTGTGGAATCCATGTTTCACCGTCATTGTCATCTTCCTCATCCCCCTCTCTTCTCTTAAAATGAATGATAATATGATTTGACTCTGTCTCTCTTTCTCCCTCTTACGCTCAGTCCTTCAGAACTGTAAGTCAACCTCATGTCTGGGCGATCAGCTCCAATTTTACTTCTGGAACAGGCCAGTAATTAAGCCCCGAGCATTGATCCCGGGGACTTTCTAGATGTAACTGAACCTCGGCGCCCAGGCGGATGTTGCAGGATCACGTTTCTCCTTCTTTTCTGAGCCACAGTAGCAGCAGTAGCGGCAGAGGCAGCATGCACCAGATCCTTGCGGGCCATTTAGAAAATCAATCTCAAGTCTGCTGCTAATTTACGGTATCAAAACCCTTCTGATGTTATCTGCCACGTCGAAAGACACAGCTGAGACCCTCTCCCCATTCACACACAACATACATACATTTTTACAGACAGACAAAGAAAAGCACACAAATGACATGGGGAGAACAGTGTGGATAAGACCCATAGATAGATGACTCAAGATCAGATTCTTCTGACCTCAAAGGCTCGCAGCCCTAGAGCCCTGCTGTTGAGGTTTTGGAGTGAATGCTCAGCTTGCCAGTGAATTAGAAGAGATAAGTGGGTGGCTTAGCCACAGAACCCAGTGCTGTTTAGCCACTGGAAGGAGAAGAAGGGCTGGGAACCAAGAGACAAAGTGGTCTGTCTAATATGGCATAAAGGAAATGAACAAAGCAGTGATACACAGTAGCCTACACTATGTAGGGTAATGGATTATGTACTGTCTCCAACGTCAGCATAAGTGTATTTATTAATCTATTTAGTGAGCTTGTTTGTTTTTTTGCAATCCCATAAGATCGAAATTAAATACACATGGTAAAATGCTTGTCAATGTGAATGAGGTGGCCATGTCTGCCACCAACGCTGTCTGTCTGCAGCTCCACACACACACGCACACGCACACACACACAACACCTCAGTTTACTTCTCAGACAAACCCCTTGAGTCATGCCTGAAGGTTTGAATGAGGTGTTTTGGTATTTTTATTATGATGTTTCACAAAAAAGATTCTCTCTGACTGGAAAAATAAATAGGCTGTCTTAACAGGTGGTAAAGTAAAAAGAGTCTCTAGTGTCTCTAGTTAGAGGGCAGAGAGAGAAAGAGAAGAAAAGAGAAGACACCAATTCATTGAGGAAAAGATAAAACTATAGGTCACTCATTTAATTAATTAAAATTAATTTTTGTCCTGGATGACGACTGCACTGAAATGATCTCAGTATAATATAATATATATATAATATGCTGACATGATGTCCAACCAGATTATGATAGGGCAATACTATAGGATAGCTAGCAGGGCTCACTCCTGGAAAAAAATTGTGGCATCTTGGGTGATGTAGCAGTACATCTAAATATATCCCAGATTAATCTAATTGAAAACTCAAAACATCTCTGATGTGGAGTCTCACAGAGACATGCACTTTTGCACTTGTCATTTGTGGAGCTTAAAACTGTTGGATGCCCCACTTAAACTTCCAAGATAATAGATTCCTGCACTCCCTAAAATTATCTGATGGCTCCCTTAAGTAGCTTGTTCCACATCAAAGACAAAGGCTTTTTGCAGAAAAGTGATAAAATGAAGCCCTTTGTCAAGAAAAGCGACTGAAAATAATAGAGATTGAAAGGCAGAGGAACTGGAGGCTTCCTCTCACTTTGATGAAATCACCCATAGTTTTCAAACAGAAACCGCTTTCATGGTTGTCTCAAGTCAGTATTTCCCAATGCATGAGTCTTTGTATAGATCCTTTAGAGGGAGTATTAAATGGTATGGCACTGCTAAAGGCCTATACGTTACATAATAATATGTTTGTGTACTGACAGCCTTCTCTGAAGCACTGCATGTTGTTGTAAGGGTCCCATGGGTAAGATTATGAGTCCTAATCATTAAGGAGAAGCTTTTCCCAGAGCATAGCCCGCTGTAGAGAAGTCACTGAAGTATGTCTGATAGATAAGGCATCTCAGATCTCTCACATTATGCAACTGAATGTGTGTTGAGAAACTTTGAAGGTATTATCAGCTGCTTTAATTGGTCCATTTTACTTGGGAGGGAGTGTGTGAATGGATTATTCAGGGAAGTCTGGAAGTATGGCTGGTCATTGAGGTGGTCTGTGGGGAGAATGGAGCAGCCTCTTTGGCTTAGGGTCAAATGTTTAAGAAGTCTGGAAAGTTTGAGCCTAATTACTTTTCATCACAAAGGGCCAAGCAAATCTGAGTCACATCAAAAACAAATGCACTCATCACAAGCTGAAAATCAATCCAGAGCACTTTTCATTATCATCACAGGGCCAATTCATCTCATCAGGGCACTTTGAAGATTGTTCCAAAGCATGATGGATGAAGGAGGGAGTTGTGGGTGGTGGTGGTGGGGAAAACAGTATTTGTTGCAAGCTGAAAATAACAGTCTTTGTTCCCAGGCACTTTAGTCCCTCTAAGTCAATGCCCAGATCACCAGTGAAGTTTGTGGTTGAGTGGATTTCAAATAGTCTTCTTATGAGGTCACCTCAGATACACTGATAGTCATAGATATGGAACCCAGAGAATGTCTTGATGTGGTTCACATCATGCATGGGCGCAATCAGGCCATGAGGCAATGACAAAAAAAAACTCTACTTCTCTAAGTCTCAATCATCCGCCTTTCCCCCTGGGGGCACACAGATGGGCGAACAAGACATGTACAGAACTCTCCCGCTAAGAATGGCCCACTGTCCAGGGGTATGCACAGCCCATGGGAGTGATGGCGAGGCTGATTAGCCCAGCACTGAATGAGGCCGGGCCAACAAAGAGTGTGGCACCCACCACTGAAGGGAATGAAACACAAAGGAATAAAACATTCTGAGTGAAAAACAAATATGCCAATAATTCTGCCTGCCAACAGACTCCTAGTGTATAGTTGTCAATTATAGCCTACCCACTGACTTCAACAGCTCTTGAAGTGCATCTGATGAAGTGTAAAAAAATGTATGTTTGAATTTTGAGCATGTATGAATTTCTATGTCTATGTCTATCTGTCGTGTCGTTCATTTGTTTTTATCATGGTCTTCTGAGAAATCAATGTGAAATTCCTGTCAAATCAGGAATCAAACCACTTTCACTACATCATAGTCAGACAAGAACCTGATAAATGACACAATTAAAAATGCCACAGTAAGTGACTGAAAACGAGGCAAAGCCAACAGGTGGGTCCTCCTCTGAGACTGCTCCTCTGAGACTGCTCCTCTGAGACTCCTCCTCTGAGACTGCTCCTTGACTATCTTCAGACTTCTTGTTTGCACACTTAAACATTCTGAAATGGTATCTTCTGCCATTAACACTGTAGTTATTCTCAGCCAGAGTCAGTATACAGCCAGAGTCATTCTCCAGACATAGGAATAATGTACTGTTTGTCAACTGGTAGTACCAAAGGAGAACAAAACCAAGACCAAGACTTCCTTTTCTCCTTTAGTTGTTCTGTGGATGAACAGATAAAATAACCAGCCTCTTGTCCCATCCAAACATAACCCCCCTGAAGTCTTTGGCATGGCAGCTGTTGGTTCCCGGACATGGCTTGCCATGGCATGTGCTCAAACACTTTGTGTCCTGCTGACCTTCTTTTAGCACCTTCTCTTACATCCATCCTTGCCTCTATCTCTCTCTATATATATTTCTGTATCTCTCTTTTTCTCTCTCTCTCTCTCTATTTGAGTCTCTCTCTCTCTCTATCCCTCTTTTCCTTTTATGTGTATATGGACAATCTTAGTATAAAAGCTTCAAAGGTCCTCTCTGAAAATACAGTGTGGGAAAGGAAATTATTTCTCCAATTGCTCCACAGTTCCACTTTAGATCCACTTCGAGAGTTAGGCTGGATGTTCATTAAGGTACTGGAAGGTTTAAGGTACTGGAAATAAATTTCTCTCTCCCTCTCTCTCTCTCTCTCTCTCTCTTTATTTATGATAGGAATGCACCTTTGCTTAACTAAGCTATTACCAGGGAAGGAAAATGTAAGAGGCGGCACATAGCCACTGTTGATTGGGCGCTTTTCTTTGAGTTTGAAGAATGCAAAAGCAAAAGGAAAAGAAAAAAAAGATAAGCTCCTCTGCACAGACTGTGCACTCAGCATCTTTTCAAAACATATCTCCCAAGCAGGAACACTGCCACTGTCATGTAAGGAGGGCTGTGGTCAAGACCTGCAAGAGCATCAAGAGCTATTGAGACATAGCCTTACAAGTTTCCACAAACCTGAATACCTGCCTGCTAGTTAGAGTCATGGATTTTGTGTTTCCAGAAAGGGTAGTTTCGGTTGATTTGAAAATGTCTGATTGGGAAATGTTTGGTTACAAGCATTTGCTTGCTGCTGCCAGTGTTTTAATTGCATTAGTTTGATATTCTGACCATCTATCCTCTATCTATATCTTAGCACCCTCCAACTGAATATTTCACTTGTTCATAATATGTTTTAGATTTGGATTCATCTCTAGTTCCAGTGTAATTATGGAAATTGCAACAGTGGTTACGCACCTACTTTCAACACATCTTCTGATGGGCGTATCACGCCACATGCGTGCGTAGACTCATCCACTTTAGTGAAAATCGCTCACTCATTCAAATGGCATTTGTAAGTTCAGAGCCCATGCCTTGATGAGGTACCCCAGTGATATTGATGTGTCAACCTCTTAATTGTGCTGCTCCCTCCTTGTATGAACATGAAAGAGGCTCTGAAGACTGATAGGGTTTTTCTTTGGCCCCTGTATTTTTCGACTCTACTTATGAGAACAGTATGCAGGGTGGCAATCATTGGTGAAGTGCTTAAATTAATTACTGCTGTTGACCCGACTGACCTCTTCGCTCGTTATGAATTAAGAATGCGACTCGTCTTGATCCTCAAGAGAGTGATGCAGGTTTCCAATCATCCCCTCCTGCTGATCCACGCACCTCCTTAACATTGGCAAACAGGGTTGTTTATGGCCTCATGGGGAGGGTCCCATTAATTCTAACAGAGCTGTGGATGTTTACAGGATAGTTTGTCAATATGGATTTTTCTGTATATATTTTTCCCTTTGCTTGCAGGACCTTATTCATCTGAGCTTTGTTGCACAGATCAATGCTCAGATAGATCCTATTCACGTAGGCATGTAAACATAACAGGGTCATAATCTTCACATATATTTCACTGAATTATTATTCCCATATGTTCAATAGCTGTGAATGTAGACCAGTCACTATCATCAGTGTAGTAAAACCACATCACTGTGACAAGCATCTCATTAAGCATTGTTGTTTCTGATCTATTTTCTAGTGAAAGTGAAATTATGGAGCCAAAAAGTGTTATCTATTGACAGGGTATTTTACTAAATTCTGCTTTCACTTCATAGCAGTTTCCTGAATAAAAGTCACTGTGTATAAACTGTTGGTCAGTGTTTTAATGCAAACTAAGAAAACAAAACTGCTTTGACCACACCTGTGTATTAAATCACACCAATGTATTAACTTTGTTAAATATTACTTTTGGAGGTAGGTCAGTCCATTTTTTATTTTCCATAAATCACTTATAGGCCACACAAAGCATAGTTTGCCCATATGTTAAAACCAGACCCTCATTCTACACTTTCATTTCATAAAAGGTTTGGACATTCAGTAGTGAGATTCAACTGCTTTCTTGAGGTGTTTAAGTTTAAAAATGTTGGATCAGCCTCTGACTGATAGCTTGTCTTGACTGATAGCATTCTAGCTCTGCATTCAGAACGCCTCCCTCTGTTCGCTGATTAAACACGTTAGCTGATTGACAGGTTACAATGTCTCCTGAGACAAGTTTAATGGGATCAAATCCAGACTAGCACTGTAGGGACATGACAATCAAGCAGAAGTGCTAGGAAGGCACAGCCAGTATAATATTGTAGTATAACCAACTGCAAATTTAAGTGAGAAGTGACTTATTTTGACTTTACCTTTTTGTTATTCTACTTTGTAGTCAGTTGCAGTGAGAACCCAATATTAGGTTATTTATCAATAGGTTTATGTATCAAACTAAATCATTAGTAAACCAGTCATCAATAAACCAAATCATTGTCTCTCCACTGCAGGTGGTGGTCTATTGACAGAGTTCTTCTGAGTTCTTCTGAACAGACCATGGCATTGCTTTCTCAATGCTGTGACTGTCTCATGATCATGAATGGGAGCCCAAATCAATAGGTTCTGTGAGGGTGCTCATGAATCACAGACAGCAGCACATCCACACAGGTGAGCTGTCCTGCTGGATCTCATTGCGTGAGTCACTCTCTTTGTTAGCTCCAATTTCCTTGCCTGTCACCGCAGGGGCACCAAAACATATCACTGAGACAATTTACAAAAGGAATACAAAAACACCTAGGAGAGAGAGAGAAAGAAAGAAAGAAAGAAAGAAAGATAGAAAGAAAGACAGAAAGAAAGAGAGAGAGAGTTGTGTGTCTAAACAGACAAAGACATCAAATGCTGAGAGATAAATAATATATGGTTTGGATTCTCCCTCGCATCCCTTTGAAGATAATGAATACAAAACAGAACATGTCTGTTTGTGTCCATGGGAACTGTTGAGCATATATGACAGCAACCTCAGCAGCCCGACAAAAGCAAGACTGAGCAGCTAGAAAAAAAAGTAGGATTGAATGACCACACAGCAAAGACCACAGAGCAGAGTTCAACTCATGTCATGATCAACCAGGCTAGTCTGTTGATTTGTACAACAGACTAGCCTGGTTGATACATGTCAGTGCCTCAGGCTAGCCTTGTTAGCTTTGGTCTATTTACAAATATCTCACAGTAGTGAATTGTTAATCCACAAAAAACACACAAAAAAGCAATAAACAAATGCAGAAAAGCTGCATTTTTGGGACCTGAACTTGAAAGAGACAAAGGTTTCATAGGTTGCAACTGCAAATTGTATTGTGATCCACTAATAAGTCTGTTGATTTGTATTTGAATTAAGTTTTAGGTATAGTTTCAGTCATACAGTCATACATCAGTAACGCAATACAAGAGATTAATGTGAAGTCCAAAAAAGTCATTTTGTAATGGTGTATCCCCAGGTAGAAGTAGAGCTAAGTGCTCAAGAGATAGTGAATGAAAGAACAAAGCTGCTTTAGCCTTTTAGGGACACATGGACATATAGAAGCAGTCAACCTTCAGTAAGAAGCTTACCTCTGTACCTCATAATAGACCTTCCAATGAGATTATTTTCTTTCTGAACCAATCAATGTTTCAAACAACCCAAACAACTTTCTGTGGTCAACCATACTTGACAACACAACTGAATGCTAAATGCATCACAGTCCACAGACCAGTGTGCTTACAATGCATTATATCTTTATCTAATATACGTTATTAAGTTATCAGTTATTAAGGGGAAAGGTTGCCACACAGACACAGCACCTGAATATCTATATTCTATTCTATATTCTATATTCTAACCAGCACTTGGCATGTCAGTCACAGTGTCCATGGTTATTTGTTCTAAAGAGAAAAAAAAATATCCACAAATAATTCAGAAGCAATAAACAACTTATCTAACAAAGCATTCAAAGCACAGCTTGGCAAAACGACACAATACTAATGGCGACTGGGACTGTTTTAAAAAATGACTATATTTCTGTATTCCTGGCACCATACAAACACGGCTATCACACAGGAAAGAAACAATTCCACAATGGCATCCTGATCCCTGGACTGATCGCATTCGGAAGTAGGCGTATTATTTGGACAATAGTTTTGATCTGTGTTCAATAAGCAGCTTTGAGCCACAGGAGTCTCCGAAGCACTGGCAGATAATGGCAGTGGTTTAGCGAGGGGTTCTGTGGCATGTCCTCAATTGCCCATCCCTACCGGCCAATCAGCATGGCCCTGTTGCCAGGAGACCAGTGTCTCTGTGTTTATACTCCCAGACAGCATTTGGGATAAAACAACTATCTCCTCTCATCTTCTTCTTTTCCCCCTTTATGTTTTACCTCTCTGTCTCTTTCATTTCCCACACCACCACCACTGCAATTTAATTGTGCGGAACTATCATAAATTAGGCTACATCTGGTTGACAGGGCGTTGTTGCCTTTTATAAATATTACAAGTACAAGGTTTTATTTTGTGTGTGTGTGTGTTTCTATGTGTGACAGTGAGTTAAAAATGCATGAAAATGGTATCTGGTGTGACGCAACACACTCTGCTATTCAACCATGACTGGTGAGTGAGTGCACAGTGAGGTAGGAAGTCCCTAGAGGTGAAGTGGAGATTAATTGGTGTGGGGTCGAGACTGGGGCAGGCGGATTTTTCAGGAGGTCACACAGGGCCAAGATGGCGGTGCTGGTGCTGATAGATGTCTAGGTAGGTACACAGTCACAGAGACGCACAAGGAAAAAAGTGTGTGGTTCATGGGGTTCATTTGGCTTATGAATTTGGTGTTGTAAATGACCATGAATTCATATATTTATCCATTAAATTACTGTAATGAACACTAAATCCTTACAGCTTGGTTTGTCAAATTAGAACCTAACCTCTGGTCTGTAGTGACTGTCTATGCATACATTTTTGGAAATGTAATTACATTCCCATTTCTGGAAAACTGGAAACTATTTTTAGGGCTGGCTTATTAGAATGTTCATGCAATGACAATGTACTTTAAAAATGAGTTACTGCATTGAAGTATAAGTAGTCTGTTGACTGCTATCTTAGATTTGCTAAACAGTTCAGGGGTCACACGTGAAAGCTAGTTTACCTTGAATAAGTATTTGGTGGCATGATTCTGTGAAATATGTTGTTACATTTCTACATGTTTTCTTACCTGTAGCATAAATCTACAAAGTACATGTATGTGGAATGACAAGTGTGTTTATCTACCTTATCTGCCTAATACTTCAAGCTGGATAAACAAGATGATGCATAACAATGTTTGGTGTGAACTGAATTGCTGGTACTTAAGCTTGGTAGTTACAGTAAGACTTGGGATAGACCTTGGTGTGCTGCAGATCAATGACCTTCACATCTGTTTTTCTATGAAGACAGCATTTTAGATAGATACCAGTCAACATTCACATTGATCATCATGAATGTAAGACAGTGTTAGCAGGCTAGTACCTTGTGGCATGTGAAGTGTGCAGTGTTATCAAAACATTCATTTGACTAACAAAAACTTTTACCAGCCTAGAAATCCAGACGCATCATAGTTTTGCTTAGCAAGTACATCTAGTCACACACCACTGGGGCCTTAGTAGTCTACCATTGGTCTTACCAAGTCATGGTAATCACAATGCTCTATCTTTATCTCTAGAGCCATTGGGCATGATTTGCACAATAACGACAGGGCTGTGACGGTGCAAATCAACTAAATGGCCAGGGAATAGTGGTTGTTTGAATCAGCTTTGGCTGAAGTTAGACTCAAGGAATTCATATCTGCCGTTTTCTCTGATTGGTTATAGTGCTATCCAGTTTGAAAGATAACTGCTAATTCCATCCCTAAGATTGAGCCCGTCTATTGGTCATGGTCAGATTATACATTTTGATGTTATAGTCTGGCTTGTCAGGCTATGCTTTTACACCAGGTTTTTGGAATATGAATGATGTACCCTTCATTCTCAAATACCTTTGGGATCAAACTTTATTGATTCGTTCGGGATCAATAAAGTAACTCTACCTATCATCTGACTAAACCAAAGCAGTCAGTTTCTCTTAAGATTTAGGCTTTTACACCAGGTTTTTGGAACATTAATGATATATGAAGTGAACAGTACCCAATGAATGAAGTCAACAGTACCCAAATCAGTTTTGATGGCCCTGAAGGTAGACGTGATAGACTGCCGTAGGGATGAGCAAGGCCGCTGCAGAGAGTGAGTGAGTGAGCCATGTTGTGTTACTTTACGCAGGGTGCAGGAAGCATGAAAGATGCATGGGGTTCTTTGAATGTTTAATTTGGGTGGTTTGACTCGCGCTGACCCCACCATGAACCTCCTCATCAGAACGAGTAAACATCAGGGTGGGGAAACATACAAGTGTGACACGCTTGGAGGGATGGGAGGACTCATCCTCTCTCTCCTCCTCTCAATTTATTTCTTATTTTTCTTGTCACTCTTTTTCCATTTTATTTCCCATCACTTGATCTGTTTGCCTATATATCTGCTTCTTTTGTCTGTTTCTAGTTTTGTTCTTTACCTCTGCTCTCCTCACATCATTGTTCCACGACTTGCTCACCTTCTATCTCTCATTTTCCTTGTCTCACATTCTCTCTCCTCACACACAATTATTCCTTGCTTTTTTCCTCATTTGGCTCGTCTTTCTTTTACTGCAGGCTATGCCAGACATACATGAGATCAGAGCATACCTCTATTAATATACAAATATGACTCTTCGTAATTTATGCTCTTCTCTCCTGACTAGCATACGTTCAGCCTTTGATATCCACAGGAGGTTCTTTCCCTCAGCTCAGATGACATTCTGTGCCTGTGCACTGATCTTAGCAACTTTGCCACTGAATCCATCTTTCCTCCCAATCATCCCTCCTTCCATCCATCCGTCCGTCTGTGGAGAATACTTTAAAAGTGTTCACCTGCGGAGAGAGGGCGACTGCCATACATCACCCAGCCGCACCAGACCTCCATGCTTTTAAAACACAGCATCTGCTCTAAATCAAGCCAAATGCCTAATAGAGGCGTGGAATCCATTATTCATTATGTCATTAACAGCCTGGAAGGCCTGTGCCATTCAGCTGCATACCAATGAACCACAGTGTGTGTGTGTGTGTGTGTGTGTGTGTGTGTGTGTGTGTGTGTGTGTGTGTGTGTGTGTGTGTGTGTGTGTGTGTGTGTCAGGGAGGGCAGTGAGGAGGATGAGGAGGAAAGAGGCATTGGTAATTCCTCTCGAAATGCCCATGACAGCTGTAAAAAGGTGACTTTGTCTCATTAAATCTGTGCACCGATTACTATTAGGGGAACTTTTTAGCTCCAAGGTTTCTTTTTTTTGTGTGTTTCAGTTCTTTTTTTAAGTAGCATTAGCTCCAGGACACACAGTGCTCCCCACTCTAACTGTCAGAAGAGTTCCATACACACACATTCTTAACACACACAGCTATCCCCCTGGATGTGTGCGGTGTTCCGTGGTTCTCTTTCAGATGATCTTCAATCTAACTCTATCTCCAAAAATCTTCCCCTCAACTTCAAACTCTGCCACTTTTGGTGCACAGCACATAATAATAACTACATTTATGTTATCCCCTCTATATTGTTCATGAGTGACATGAAAACTCAAGTGAAAGTTTAATAACAAGCATAGTCAGTGTGTCTAATGTATTTAAAGTAATGTATTTAAAGTTACTGTTTGCTGCTTGTCACCCAGTGAGTTAATATGATGGTGTTAGAGAAAAACATCTGCTGTTCTCAGGCGTTTTGGCTTCAGCATCTTCTTGACAATGCCAGAAGCGATTCCTCTTTAGCAGTCTGCTGGAGTTACACTTACAGTGGATCACCTGGCAACAACTCAGTCGACTCAGTGGTACCACAACAAATCCCTTCTACTAAAGTAAGAGTAGCTATACCCACCAACTGATTTGACATAGCAGGTTGCTAGTTTGCAGATGGCATCTCCCATGTCATAAAATAACAATCAAAGGGATTTGACAGCTGTGGCGTTCATGTGTCCAGTTGTTTAGAAAAGTTTGGAAGCTTGTCTCAAAAACAGGTTTACTTTGAAGTATGGATAAGGGTAATACTGTGTGTAGGCTGGAAATCAATGTGCGTGTTGTCTTGAAGTCTTGTGTAGGGCATTTTCTGAACTACAGTATTAACCTTGACATTCATCTATCAGCATGCAAAGTTATCCTAAAAAAATAATGATTTTGTTTGTGATCTCAGTCTTAGTGCTTCTGATTTAGGCTGTGGTCAATGTAAAGCATGGAGGTATTATATTCGAATCAAGTAAAACACCTGGAGAGACTGAGGAGGTGCTGTTGTGCATTTGTGCATTTCCACCCAACATACAGTGCAACCGCACCCGAAATATGCTCACTTAACAAACGGCACTCCAAGTGAGCTCACTTCCATTTTCACAAACAAGCCAGTGGGATGCCACAATACAAATGGCTACAAATTATGTCATCCATGCAGACTGGCTGATGCTCCCAGTTGACATTAGGTGCTCCCAATGTGGCAGCAAATTGGTTTCCTTGTGGAAATGTGGAAGGAATTGTGCACACATGGGACATGATTTTTCAGGATGGTGAATGGTGGTCAATGTGGATGCACATTTGCTAGTTAACTCTTCAAATCCAGGCTGCTGTTGTAAAACACTGACAAAATTCCTGTTGTTGCTGGCTCTATAGAATAACTTCAATTGAACAGAATTAATTTGTGCAAATTTGTTGGAGGAAGATATAAGCATCCTAGATGTGCTTATATTTCTAAAGAGGTTTAAAGCAAACACTGTCACATGAGTGTAAAAACAAAACAAAATAAAAAAACCAACAAAAAAACAAGAAAGTATTGCATTCCAAATCCATTTAAATCAGGTTGTGCTTTAGCTACAAAGAAAAAAATCAGTAAACAAAAATTATTAAGAAAAAAAACAGAAGCAATGAAATGGCATCTTCTTTGTCATCAGGAAGATAGGGGTAAAGCTTCTGCATTACATTTAGAGAGAAGACTTACGGCCGACTGACTTTTCCTGATGTTCAGCCCTTCTGCCTTGGGCATCCAGCAGGCCTGCTGGGGCTGGCCAGTGTGAGGAGGAGATGCCTGACTGGGTCTGAGTTGCTGCAGATGCTCCTGGGTAATCAATGCCAGAAAGGAGCAATAGTACAGAATGTTTACAGAGGGAGATGGAAGATGTCTGCCGAGATATACTCCTCATAACCAAAATGGGCTTCATGGTTTTTTATCCTGCTTCCACCATCATTCAGCATATACATACTTCACATGCAAGCACATATGAACACACACTGAAACATACAGATACACACAAAGAGACTTAATACACCCACAGACATTTCTATATGCATTAAATCACATCTGCCACCAGACACATTTCCTACACACACACACATACACAGACACACACACACACACACACACACACATAGGCACACCTGTAAATTCATACCCTCATCTTATTTGTGACTCACTTCTATTTTTGACCTCACATGAATATGAATGCAGTCAGTATGCAGAGAGCATGTTATTCTTGTAAAGAATAAAACAGCAAATGTGAGTAAGAGGTAACATTTTTTGTGCTTATGTGATTAGAGAAACCACTTATGGTCTTATTTTATATAAAAAAACTGATACACTCTCGTATGAGGCTACCCACCTGGCTCTTGCTTTGAATTCCCTCCAAATCAATCACTCCTGTTGGCAGTCTAGCAGACCAGTTCCCTCATGGCCATCTCAGGTCAAAGTCAGGTCTTCTAGGAACCTTCTCACTTAAATACGCTTTGGTTCCTTGTGGTCCCCCTAGTCATTTTTTTCCTTTTCTATTATACAGCCTATTGAAAGTCATTTCCCATCTCTCTACCTGTTACTATAATGGAAATAGGGATTGTCAAAGTAAGGGTCATTTGCTATCAGTCACTAAACACAGTATGTGTTTTTATCAATAGGAGTCCCCCCCCCTCTCTCTCCCACAAACACTTCATCTGATCATTCTAGTGTTGTGAATGTTAAATAACAACTCATATCTGCCTTCTCTACCTTTAAGGGAGACTTAGATTACACCTAAGATGAATTGCGGATGCACATAATATCTTTTTTTTTTCTCCCTCACAAATCCGCCCCCATGGTAAATCAATCTTGGTTTGGTGTCGGCGTGGGTTAAGTGGTTTAATCTGGGTGGATGTTAACAGATGCTCAAGTTTCTGTGGGCCATCGTTTACATGCAGGTAAATATAGAAACCAGAGCACGAGCCTCGGGATGATGGGAAAGATAGATAGCGAGCCAGGACTGTGATAGAGGAGGACAACAGGAAGATGACAGCTGTGGGGGAGAGCCTGGAGAGGTCACGAGGACCATGCAGGAGGCGAGTGTAAGCGTTGGCGATAACAAGACGAAGGCGAGCGAGAGCGAGCAGAGATGGCATACCTGGACATACATGCATGCCATCAATCCCAACCCAACAAGCTCTTAGACCTTTACAGCTGAGCAGTGGAAAGGCAAGGGTATTTCATCACAGATGATTCCTCGAGCTTAGCCCATGAGCCAAAGGGAGGCACCCTTATCAGCTGGAGGGGCAAATTGCCACTATATTTTTCTGAAAGCTATGTATCTCAGGAGTCTATTTTTACATGATAGCAAGTTGGATTTTGTAGCTTTGTGATTCTTAAGTAGCACTTAAGTAGATCTCCCATTGAAATTAATGGGAAAACTGGGATTTTTAAGTAATTTCCTGCTATTTGTGTGATATCTCCAGAACACTCACATCTACATAAATCTTAGCACAGAGCATCACCATGAAAGTCAGATTGGAGTGGACATGTATTATAATATAGATCTCCTTCCGCCATACTTTGTTACACTATAACCTGTGCTCAGTCCAGTGTCAGATTTGGTGTATGGCTGGAGGAAAGCGTATACGTATATGTGATATACTAGTACCGGTACTGGAATTAGGTGGATCTAATGTATGACTCAAGCATTTGGTATACAACTTTAAAACAAAACCTATTCAACCACCAAAAAGTATATTTTCTTAAATAATGTACCTTCTAGGTGTGATCAAACATGAGTTGTGACACATTGCACCCTCCCCCATAGTTTACTGCACAACATTGGTTGTAGGTTTGGCTGGTCTGCAACATTAAAGGAAAAACCAAACAAACCACTGAAAATTCCCTTCATTTTACTGTCTACATTCTCTTAAAGTATACTTCCTAGATGTAAATGGATTGTAACCTGCTCACCAGGAGGAATTTGGGACTATTCAATTCAACTCAATTTAATTTTATTTATACAGCGCCTTTTACAATAGTATTGTCTCGTGGCGCTTCACAGAAGGAGCACCCAAGAGCAACAGAGCAACTGACATGGGCCTCCCTTAGTGTTGGTTGTAGTCCACTCAGGAGGGGAGGGTGAGAGGAGTCCGCCGGAATGAGGCAGGGATGACACTCAGCAGAGATAATTGTGGAAAGAGGAAGAAAGTGAATTAGGCCAGGTTCACACATCAGAGAGCAAATTTGTAATTTGGGCATACATATATATATGAATGTATATACACACATACACACACACATATGTCTATCTATCTATCTATCTCTCTCTCTCTCTCTCTCTCTCTCTCTCTATATATATATATATATATATATATATACATATATATATATAGCATTTTGGGATCTTAGGGTTCTAGGAGGGTGGTAAGGGACAAGTAAATCTTTAATATATGTTGGTACATCGCCCTTGAGGGCTTTGAAGATTAGGAGGAATATTTTAAAATCAATTCGACTTTTAATAGGGAGCCAATGTAAGGAAGCAAGGATAGGGGAGATATGTTCATATTTTTTAGTCCTGGTGAGGGCTGCAGCATTTTGTATTAGTTGTAGGTTTTTGATACAGGTATTACTACACCCAGAGAACAGAGCATTACAATAATCAAGCCTGGAAGTAATAAATGTGTGTATTAATTTTTCAGCATCCTCAAAGGATAGGAACTTTCTAACCTTAGCAATATTTTGTAGGTGGAAAAAATTTGTTTTTGAAATGTGTTTTACATGACTATTTAGAGAGAGGCCCTGGTCAATAATTACCCCGAGGTCTTTGACTTGTGCACTGCATGATGGTGACAGGCCACTGAGTAAGTTTTGGTGAAGGGCTAGAGTGTTGGTCAGCTGTTTATGGCCAATCATCATAACTTCAGTTTTATCAGAATTTAAACATAGGAAATTATTAGTCATCCAGGTTTTTATGTCTAGGAGACAGGCATCAAGTTTAGTCTTTAGGCTTCATAGAAAGGTAAAGCTGGGTATCATCAGCATAGGAGTGGAAAGTAATGCCATGTTTCCTTATAACAGATCCTAAAGGTAACATGTACAGGGAGAACAGCAGGGGACCTAGCACGGAGCCTTGGGGTATACCAAACTTTATTTTGGTATGGGTTGATGACTCATTATGAGCATGTACAAACTGGTAGCGACCAGAGAGGTATGATTTGAACCAGGCTAATGCTGAGTCTTTAATGCCTATCATGTGTTCAAGCCTGTGTAGTAGGATACCATGGCCAACAGTGTCAAAGGTAGCACTAAGATCCAATAGGATTAATATTGATATATATCCATTATCAGATGCGATAAGGAGGTCATTGAAGACTTTAACTAAGGCTGATTCTGTACTATGATTAGTTCTAAAGCCTGACTGGAAGGTTTCCTGGATATTATTTTCAGGGTTAGATTTGCTTAGACACTATTTTTTCAAGTATTTTTGATACAAATGGGAGGTTAGATATAGGTCGGTAATTAACAAGGACATCAGGATCAAGGTTTGTTTTTTTAATTGATGGTTTAATAACAGATATCTTGAAAGATTTTGAAACATGCCCAGCTATGAGTGAGTCATTTATAATTTTAAGAATCACCTCAGCCAATAAAGGGAGAGCAGCCTTAAGAAGATCAGTTGGGATAGGTTCCAATAAGCATTTTGAGGCTTTAGCTGAAGAGATCAAAGATGTAATTTCTGACATATTGGTGGGTGTGAATGAATCAAGGTATGCTACAGGTTGACTAGAGCTTGCTGTAACCATTACATGTGGTTCATCTGGATTTGAGATTACAAGGGAGTTGTTTATTTTAAGTTATAGATTAAGTAATAGATTCAATTTTGTCATTAAAATAGTCCATGAAGTCATTGCTGCTTAGAGTTATTGGAATGGAATGGGACACCTCGTTCCTGCTTTTTGTTAGATGGGATATAGTGTTAAAGAGGAATTTCAGATTATTTTTATTATTGTGTATAAGTGAGGAATAATATGCTGAATAATTTGGCATTTTTAAGTGCTGTCTTGTACTCTTTTAAGCTGTCTTTCCAAGCAAGACGGAACACTTCAAGTTTTGTGGCATACCATTTCCTTTCAAATCTACGCACAGCTTGTTTCAGTGAGTGAGTCTGTGTGGTATACCATGGGGCAATTTTTTCTTGTTTCCTAGTTTTCTTTTCGAGTGGTGCAATTGTGTTGAATGTGGAGTATAGGACATTTACAACACTATCAGTTAATTGATCAACTTGGGTTGGGCTTGGCGTAGAGCCTTCTAATGCAGGGCTATATTGGCTCAGTAGAGGCTCAAGGAGAGACAGAATTTTTGCTATGAAGTCATCTATAGTTTTGGGGGTTATGTTTCTAGTGTAGTAGTAGATTGAGTTAGGTGCTACATAGTCTAATAGTCTACAACCCTCCGAATCTACTACTTGCACCACCATTGCTGCTAGATGTGATGTAACATGAGTTTTGACCCATGTCCCACCCCCTCCATACTTTGTTGGATCATGCAGAATGTTTATAGGTAACCCAGGTGTATGGTTGTAACATTTTCACCTGTACCATTAAATATAAACTAATTACAGGTAACAGCCTAACAATAATAATAATTGTACAATAACAATGATAATAAATAATTTGAATTATATTTTCTAAAAGCATAGTCCTTGATGTGATATAGGAGTGTTGACATGTCCACCTTTCTGTTGTTGTACCATGATTTCTCTGTAGTTCTTGAGCAGATATAAGAAATGCCATAGGCTAGGAAAATGTGTTCTCCTATCCCATCAAGTTTTCTCTTTAGACTGTCTATCAAGAAAGCATGCTGGAGAGAGCAATGTTGGAACAGAGTCCAACATTGAACATTAACAGCTTTATAATTTAGTTTCTGAAGGTAATTCTTGCTGTAGAAGTCAATGATGAGGGAGCCCAAAGAATGTACTTAAATGAATAGCTAACTGGCGTTAAGCCAGGCTAGGCTAATGCTAGGCTAATTTAGTTTCTGGAGGTATTTCCTGCTGTAGAATTCAAAGGTGAGAAAGCCCAAATAATGTACTTTTAAATAGATATGAGCTAATTTGTGTTAAGATAGGCTAGGCTAAAACTGGGGCTAGGCTAATTTGTTTTATTTCTTAAATTCTTTAACAATTAACCTAAGTTTGCATTATTCACTGTAAGCGGACAAACAGACGTATTAAATTAATTAATTAATACATTCTTTAAGCCTCTATAAGCCTCAAAACTTTTAAAATTCTTGAGTCCAATACACTGTAGGTGTGTGTGCAAGAGGGCAGTCCCATGTTTTGCCTCCTGTAGACCTGTGACTGCATGCTATGTCTTGATGCTTGCTTGAGAATTAATGTGTTATTTTGTTATTTATTGATTGACTCAATGCAGTATTCTACAGAACCCCTAAAGGGACATGAGAAAACCTTTACATTTCAGTTGTGCACCTAAAAGTTTCTGGTGCACACCTGAAAGTTCTATTACACTTGGACAAGCACAGACAAGCAAATACATGAACACACACAACACACACACACAAAAATTAGAGTTTAAACCACAATTGAGCAACAAGATTCGAGCATGTAAGACAATGTGCAAGGAGTTTCAGGAGAATGGATAGAGAAAAACTGAGAAATTTGATTTTTTTTTGTGTCTGGAGATAGACATGAGTGGTGGCCATACCTCCTACTGAACTTGGCTATATCTGAAAGAATCTGTGTTCTGAATGTGTACCAGTCTCTGTGTAACACTCTCTTTGTTATTTATAAAACATTGCATTTAAGTCACACATCCCCATCAATCCTTTTCACCTATTTGCCTTCCTTTTGACATCTCAGCTTATACCACCACTACTCTGGCTTGATAGATGTGTGACAGTCTCAATGACCTCTGCATCCCTATTTTATCATGCTGTCTACAAATACGAGCGCCCAGAGTTGAAATGGTACCTCCAGTTATTCTCCATGAGAGCAGTGTAATTTATCAGCTAAACTAATATTGTTGAAGGGGAACTGCCTTCAGCTTTCAAAACTTGAACAAATACCTACCAATGAAATATTTGACATTTAATGATTACTCATATTGACAAAAGCATTCGGCTCAACATTCACTTGCTTCGATTAGTTATTCTCAGAGCATTACCATATTATTTAGCCTGTGCTGGCATCATTAATAATTCATCATTGTTGTAGACTGTTGCTACTCCATCACATTGTTATTTTTCTCTCTCCATTCCCTCGACTAGTGAGATTTCTACATAGTGGCAGGTTAATAAATCTTCCAGTTCTTCACGGCCAGGTCCCCTGCCCTTTCCTGTGGGCTAAAATAGAAGAGAGGCAAGGCAGGCTGGGATATGCATCTAACTCAGATTTCTGACTTTGACCAAAATCTGCCATCTTTAAAAAAAAAAATCATTTCTTTTTTATTTCTTTTTATTTTCATAGACATGTACTGTGTGTGTGTGTGTGTGTGTGTGTGTGTGTGTGTGTGTGTGTGTGTGTGTGTGCATTCATGCTACACTATCCACATATATAAAATTAACAGGCTTGTGAAAGGGAATGAAATCTAGTCGAACCACACTCAGAATATAACCATAATAAGATTTCTGAATGAGTCTATTTGTTGTTGTTTGTTTGTTTTTTGTTTTTTCAACTTTCAATATATTTTTAGGGTCCAATGGGTTTGGTGAAAGGGAACGACATTTGCTTATTTCAAAAGGCAGCACAAGTGGGGCTATGCACTGAGGCAGAACCCGGAACTGGCTGTGTGCCCCCTGTGGAATACTTCAGACTGCCGCTCATAAATGTTTTAAGGCTCCTATATGGGTCATGATCCAAGGTTGTGGCTAAGAAAAGACAGGAAAGAAAAGAAGGGAAGGAAAAAAGGGCAAAATCCAAGGGTGAAACAAACAGTGGCCCAGTCTCCGGTATAGCCCCAGTATATTATCTGTTCTCATTTGAACTTGTGGCCCCCTCCGTGCAGGACAGAAATCATACGTCAGCTCGCTCTGGGAGAGCAGTTAGGAGTAGTAAAGGTTCTGTGCTGACATCAGCATTTTCAGCCTCCCTGGAGCAGACACCAGCCTCACTACTCAGCAAACTAGCCTAGATGTGTTCTCATTTAGTGTGCTAATGCTTTACCCTCTTTACTTCAAAACATTTCTTATGGAAGTGAGAGTGCACACTATGAAACAGCCTGTGAATACTGAAATAATTAATTTGTGTGTGTTAATGTGTGTGTGTGTGTGTGTGTGTGTGTGTGTGTGTGTGTGTGTGTGTGTGATTGTGATTGTGATTCTTAAGGATGTAAGAGTCTATGTCCTCTGTGCTCAAACATCCTTGCGTGCCTCCCTAAGAACTTCTCCTCTAAAAATGCACAGCCCATATGTTCTAGCTGCCAAAGCAGTGCTTCTAGAGGGCCCACAGTGGAGTGTTTAGATTGATGACGTTGGGACAAGAGGTTGCATCGTGCTCAGCTCTGCAGCAGTCCACTCGCTACAGATTTCTATTAATGCCCTTATTATGGGGTGCGAGCACTCAGACAAGCTGTTTACCTGCCCAGGGCACACTGCACGACTAGAACTGATTGCACACATTCATCAATAAGAACTGCAATCCGATAATCCATTCAGCCCTGCCATGGCTGTACTGTATGCGACGGACGCCTCAGAGAGCCAGCTCCACCTAAACAAGTTTATGAGGATCAAAATGACACTCAATCTGCTATAGAGAGCAAGGAGAAAAACAAACTGACAGTAAGACAGACCTCTCTCTCTCCCTTTCTCACTCACACACACACACATACACACACACTCCCTCCCTTGTACATTGACGGTTATGGATGGGTCTGAGAGATAGTTGTAATGCCGGCAGAGCATAAACTATCAATCAGTAGTTTCAGAGGAAGAGCCCAAGTGTGTTATTTTGGGTCTCTGGAGACCAGTGTGACTTGGAATTTTTTATGTAAGACTGCTGGAACAACTATGGACATGTTCCCCAAAGACTTCAGACCAACCCACTTCCTGGAAATGATCATTATTACATATGCCGGCCACAGATGCTTATGACTGAAAAGTAGGACTGACTTGATGACCTGTGCACTATCCACCTCTCTTACTTCTGTCAACTCTCCTAATCCAGGCAGCAGTCATAATCAGCCAATTCTCTCCTCCAGATGGTTGTAATCTTCCCCCTTTAACAGCACACCACTTGCCCTTTTCTCCCTGCAATCGATCACCAACTGTCCCACTACATGTTCTCCAGACCCAGATGTTCATAACAAGACATTTTACCCTCACTTATGTCAGCATTTTTAGATATCACAAACCCACTACTCATCTTAAGCTCCATCCCATTGGAGAGCACATAGGGGCTATACCTATGCTGTGTCTGCTATTGGCGATGACACTTCATCTGGTAGAAAGTGGTATTATAGAGAGCATAGCTGGTTTGCATGCTAATGTATCTAGGCAACACTGACAGTCTGTTTGTGACGTCATCACAAAATAGTGATTCATTGTCTCCCACAGTTTCCCACTCTGTCCTACACCTCTGGTACATTTCCACCACATTTCCTTTTTAGCTTCTATCACTGTGTGTCAGGTTCTGGCGTTGGACAGGGTCATATCAAGCCTAATTGGGAACTTAAGGATTCAGGATACTGTATCAAAGTTTAGTGCTACAATCAGTTGTCAACAATTCTATGACATGTTTACACAATGCCTTATTTTACTCTTGTACATGTGTCCTTTTGTGAGTACTATTAAGATATTTTTGGCATTGATGTTTTGGAAAGGCCCCCACAATTACCACTCGAAATGGAAGCAGAATACCAAAGCTTAAAGCTCAGGGAAAAGTCCCACATTGGCCACAATATTAAATGGAAAAAAGCCATCAGATTTACATCACTATCGCTAAATCAGGTCATTACTGTGTCACGGCATATAATTTGGAAAGTGTACTATTACGAAAATTAGGGTTAAATGTAGAGATTCCAAAAGTAGCTCACACTATTCTGTGTTTTTAAGTTTATCAGTTACTTGCCTTGAAAGTTGTTGCTTTATGGTTTTTGCCAAATGAGTACAACTGAGGGAACATTTTTGAAATGGAAAGCTATGAAAGAAAGATCAAACACTTACTGTCAGTTTTCTTTATGTCTTGGCATCATGTTCACTCTGCATGAAATGTTTTTTTTCTCCTCTGTCCCTGTCGAAGCTGTTCGGAGATAAAACAGGTTTGTCCACATGAAAAGGGCAATAAACACAGGATGCATATTTGTATTATAAATCAGAGAGATGCAGTGGAAGTCAGAAATGAAAACAAAGCGGCTGTAAAGACACTACTGATCTTTTTTTAACTGCTTTTTCCAACACATACAACTGAAGTGAAAGAAACAAGCAGCAAAATGATAATTGTGAGCAACATCCATGTCATGTATAAGTTCACAGATAAATAATTCTACGTCAGAGCGCACAATACAAAGATTTAAAGATTGTTGTAAGATACTGCTCTGGGAATTTTTTTTACTTATGCTGACCCTTTAGTCAGTTACAGCTTCACGATAAAAGAACTCCATTTTAAAATGGTTTGAAGAATAATGGTCAACAATCAGTTGACCATTATTCTACATGCTTTTATGTTTTCCATATGCCGTTTGTTAACTTCATAATTACAGTTGAGAGACGCAATTTGGGCTCTGAAACAGCTTTGCTCATATCCCATTCTGGTGCATCAGTGGTACAGTTAACCCCTCAGAGTAATTACAGTTCGAACTGACAAATTATTTTTGGTGCCTGTCACCGGCCCTTCTGTTTCCTCTCCTCTGATGTGAGAGGAGTCTACAAGCATTACATTGGTTCTCAGCAGGGGAGTAATTTATCAGGCTTTGTTTCAGTATCTCCTTTTAACTTTGACACTATAGACATCTCCATCAGATGATTTTCCCATGTCATTTTCCCCCTGATTTTATAGCAAAGCATACTCTGTGTGATAAAATACACTCATTTAGTCTCTCCATAGATAATCGGTGTAACAGTGCCATGGACTCTATGTATTTAATACGTCTTGTGTTTCTTGATGAGTGTTACTGTTTTCGTTACATTTGAATAGCATTGGTTTAGTCAACAAGCACAAACAGTATCTCCCCAATGAACTGTAACAAGCATTTTCTAAATTGATTGATTTACCATAGAGTATTTTAATTAGTGTCTAATTCTAGCTAAATTGTGTAACCATGCACCAGATAAATTAAGTGGCTTAAAGCAGTGCCACGTCAGCCAAGGGGTAGCAAACTGTACATTGTTTTATTCGTTCATAATTAATGGCCTTCTCTCATAAAGCTGAAAGACAAATGGGTGTCTCTCTGCCGTGACCTAATTGGAGCAGCCTTTCTAAAATTACACATTAAATGCAGACCAAAAGGACAGGGGGAAAGGACTTCAAATGGGTCATCACCATCCAGAACACTCCTAACTGACCTGTGAAAGTTACCCATTGAGGGAGGACTTCAGTGGAGCGGGGGAAGTTGGATGTGTTCCAGTATTTCTGAGGTATTTGGTGCAATAAGCATCTTTTATGCAGCAGACTAACCATCAAGAGGACACAGGAGGCTCAATGTGTGAAAGACTACTGGAGACATTATGACATGATAGCTGTAGCTATAAGAGTTTTTGTTGTTGTTGTTTTTGTTGCTGTTGATTGTTTTGTTCTGCTTTTCTTTTAAAAAAACTATAATGGAATGACTGATTTATAGTTTGCCTGGTAGATTTCTTTCTTTATTTTTTTGGCCATTGATTTTATTGGCACATACACAATCATTTTTTTTATGGATACATTTCAGGGTGTTTTTAATATTTTTCTCGCTTATGCATGTTCACACACACACACACACCCACACACACTGAATATACATTTTTAGTCATTTCCTTTCTATTAGGCACATCATGTATAAACCTCAGTGTTTTATGGTAATTTAAAAAACAAAACGTTATATAGCCAGCGTCTGCACGGAATAGACCATTTAATCAAAATCATATCATGCTTTAATCAGAGAGAAATGTATTCTTATTAGTGAAAGGGCCTATGTATTTGATTTGGGAGCCCGTTGGCTTTGCATGTTAAAGAAGTGCTCAGCAACTCTGGTTTTCTTTTTTGCATTGTTGTTACATTAGTCTAGCTAAAAGCTGTAGGGAAACTCCAAAACATGTCAGTCAAACAAAACAATGATTTCTAAATGGTTTTATGACTATGAAAATGCTGTAAAAGGTCTCTTTAATTTTTGGATTATATCTTGATTCTAGAGGGTCTAGGATTTTTTTTTTAAATGTTTCCATTGTAGCTTTTAGTGATACATGGAAACATACGTTCTCTGTATAGTGTATCTGCTTGGCCCCCAAAACGTTTTGCTCAATAAAAGGGCTAATTTTATTAGCAGAACATTAAATTGAATTAAATTCTGGACTCTGGGAACATAGTGCTCTGGAAACAAAGGACCATGGAAACAGGGGATATGGGAACATAGTTACCATCTTTACGTGCATCATTTTGCTTGTCAGCTGGGCAAACTCAGCATCTACAGCTTCCAGTCTCTCTGCAATAAAAAAAACTCTTCTTATGCTACAGTAAAGACATCCATGTTTCATGTATATTGTACCATTCCCAGTATTTTAGTCATAACCATGACAAAAGAGATTGGTTTGTTTTGTTGCGGATGGTCACATGTGGTAAACAATCATTGGCTCAGTCATCCTCTTTTAGGAATATTGCATCCAAATTTCAAGTTTGCATGTTTAGTATGTAACTTACTTGGGTTCATTCATTAGTATTCTTCTGCAACTGGCTTATAGCTCAGTACATGATTTTTTAACAACTGCACTCAGCACTCATGATATTTAAAAAAATAATGATAAATGATCAGCACTCATCTCAGTTTGAGCCCTCGATTTTGATGCATTGTTTCAAGATGGTAAACAAAATATTCTCTCTGATCAGAAAGATCAGAAAAAGATTTTCAGCTATGTATCCAATGTCAGAAGGCAGATATTGCAGGCATTGACTGGTAAATCACCCATCATCTTTCGACTTTTGTCATCGTCTTTTGTCCATTACCCACAGATCAGCAAAAGACTAAAGCTGTACAGTGCAAGTAATCTGCTACAGAATAATGCAGTGTAGCACAGGAACTGTCCCAGACAGCAAAAGACAGTTGGGCCAGTCAAGGCCAGATATTGTAGCCTGATGCACCAAACACTTTTTCAAATGCAATATCAAATGCTTCCCTAAAATATTCCAGTTGCAGATCCATGACTCAAGGGGCTAACCCAACCAGGGGTCATGCAGGAAAAGTACGATCAGTAGTAATCATGATAGACTACAAGTTGTCATTGGTTTTAGCTAAGGATCATAATAGTTGCAGAGTATTATACCTCTTTACATTACATGGTAGTCAGTCCATAGGTGGTTATCAGGAATTATGGCTGGACAGTGTAGTAGTGGCCAGGCATAGTGTTAAACTCAAGGAAGGAGTGGTGTGTTATCCAAAGCGACTTACAACTCGTCAACTATCAAGTGTTCAGGGTCAGTGTCCCCTAGAGCAATTTATGGTTAAGTGCGGTGGCAGCTGGGATTATGAACCCACAACTTTTCAGGCTACTTGCACGCTAGCCAGGTTCCTTAACCACTACGCTACCACCGCCCATTTCAAATAGGACACTTGAGATGACCAGGAGTTCCAGCTGGAGGATTGATCTCATGCCTCTATCCCTTTTTGGGACGACAAAGTAACGAATAAAAGCTCCGCATCCAGTCCATGGGGGGAACTATCATGATAGCGTTTTTCATGAGGATCTTGGATATCTCCTGTTGCAGTATATTTGCATGTTCCATCAGAACAACCGTGTGAACGATGTCATTAAATCTCAAATTGAAGCACATAGCCATGTGAAATTTTCCACAGAACCCACGTGGACTGTGACCAATCGAGCCCACAGCAAATTTCCAACGTTTCAGATGCCGGAGGGGTGGTCCGGCAATGTTTAGAAGGGAGAGTAGTTTCAGACTGCAGAGGGGTTTCAGACACTGAAGCACTGTCTCCCTCCTTCGGGTTGGATGCATGGGAGGGAGGGAGACTATGTCCTCGCCAGAGTCAAAGGAGATATTCAGTTTGACGGATCCAGTAGCAGCAACGAAGGAACGCACAAAACAAACAGGAAAATGAAATATTGTGCTCCATTGGTTAAGGGATAGGCTGGGAAAGCTGGCAGGCTATCCTGTAGCATCTTTGTTAGCAGTAGACTGCGCACATGGCAAGTCATTTTTTTTGGCACACATGGCAGCTCGGAAGCAGAGCGTAGATCAGGCTTTATCATGGTGCAGTGCAGGCATTCACTGGCCAAGCAAAGGGGCAGAGTTTGCATGGTGTAGTCCCAAGCATATGACACACTGGTCATGACCATTCGCCAGCCGTATAGATTTCATGCATGGGCACCTCTTATAGATGGTTACCATTATATCCGCAGCGCCAGCTTTCATAAAATCTGTGGAAGATGACACAGGTCAGTGAATTCCTTTTTCATGATAAATCAATCGCATAATTCAAGTAGTATGCAATAGATGGTCCGCTTAGACGGCTCACTCCGGGGCCAAAGCCTGCTGAACACCGGAGCTCTTGTAGTCTCAAGCGGCAAATTCATGAAGAGGGGTCCACGCAGTCAGTAGTCGATGATTGAAGGCATTAGGCATTGATTGAAGAGGGTTGAGCAGAATTGGTACACCCAAAGGTGATATCGTACTAGGTGGCTTCGAAGTGCTTTGATTAAAAGAGAACATGAAGAATTCTAAAGAATTCTATTTTAAAGAATTTAAAAAGTGAAATGTTTAGTTTTAATAACACAAAGAAGTATGTTGATTATGAAACAGATTCTTCAAAGTAACTTTGTAATTGGTGCTGATGGCTGCTACATCCCCTACATCCATGCACCAGTTTCTTCCAGGGTCCCTGCGGTGCTGTCAGTTCTCTGTAGCATCGACACACGGCTTCACGCTGAGTGCAATCAGGCGCGGCACAAGCACAATAGGAGAGCTAACACTACAGCCACAGCAGCCTGCCTGCTATGTCTAGCTCCACAGGATCAGGTTTCTACTGATAAAGAGTTTCGCTCCACCGCTTTGGACAGACGGCTCTGTCAGAGAGAAGGCTTGCGGTCGCGGCTCAGGACCAAGCCCAACACCCAGGAACTCAATTATTGAATTGGACAAGGGATAATTCTGAAGCTGAAATAACATACCTGGGATTCATTAGTGTAGCAGACATTCAGTTCCTGGCATGAGAGGACAACAATGAATTCTCAGAAAAACACTCGTTTTCTTGAAAGAGAGTGTAGTGTAATTGGGAGAGGAAACATAGCCATTCTAAATTTTCCGTGTTGATGTCACAAGATGTCACCAAGACCATCTTGTTTCCATGATGACAATACACAAACACATCTCTGCAACAGGCAAAAGTCTTATCCATGTAAAACAGAGCACAGTGTTTTCCGCTCTCACTATGAAAACTGCAGAGAAATTTTATTTTTAACACATCTTGGGTTGAAATGCCTGCATTTTAAAACTGAGACTGCAAGTTTCAATAAAAAATAAATACTTAATGATAATGATCATGATTATGTTCTCTTGATACCTACACAGTCATTTTCTTTCTGATACATCAGTTGTGTTTCTGTCTTCATATCCTACCAGATTTAGTAGCTGGAGTGAAAATTGGAATGGACCAACTCAGGTACAGACAACAGGCAATCTGTGCACCAGATGCTGCAGTCAGATGTTGCTCAGCTCATGGTGGCAGCAAGAAACAATCAAAAATACTCATAGTTTAGAAGCGGCAGGCAGTGAAGTGGTGTTAAGAGTTTTTTTGGTTTTTATATTGTTGTTCAGATTTAAAATTGTAACTATAACATAAGTGCTTTTAGTTGACTTTTGACTCTAACACTGTTAAACCATCTGCATTCTTCTGTTTATTCCACACTATTGTATACTGTAGTCTTCATTTTCAATTTCAACAGAGAAAATGCTACATAGACTAACAGCCAATAATGATATGGCATTTCTGTAGTGCATAGTAGGTCAGTCAGTCAAATTATTTTAACAGACCTTTGTTCAGTTACAACAGTGCTATTTTCATTAAAATGTCGAATGTACTCAGAAATGTTATTGACAGCTGCATGTCAGCTTTACAGAATACATATTTTAGATTTTAGAGTTTAAATAAATTCTAAGCTAATAAAAATGAACAGTAATTGTTAGGTACAGTAACATTTATCATTGATTTGTTTTTCAGTCTGGGGTGGTAATTTGTTGCTAGTAAAATGCTTGCTATTCCAAGATGGTTTACCCCCATGTTAGTAGTAGAGTTTAAATTTGACATTGTTCATTCCTATGGAAATCACTGCGTCATCAGTGTGTATGAAAAAATACCAAGAGCTCATTTTACTAAATTCCAGTATGTTGTCTGAAAATTTAATTCTTAATTGAAATGTCTGGAAGTCTGGATGTCTGTCTCTGATATGAATGGCCATACTTCCATTTAGCTTCATTAGCCTTTGAAAGGTAATCATTAATTCTGCTGACTGGTCTTGTCTCTCAAGAAATGATTCATAGCAGATTGGCATCAGTGTACTCTACTCACTCATTTTATATCTCTACATTTCCTAAAGAATACGTCACCATTTGATCCAACTAGATCTGACCATTTATCTGACCATCCTCGACCATTTTATTATTTTATCCTAATGTAGTTGCTGCCATCATCCTAAGACACAGTGACACTGTGTCCAGAAATATCCCCCTTTTTATCTCTTAGACAATGTCTTCCATCCCTTTCCAGCCATTTACGCTCATGGGTAAATGTTTGCTTTTGGCTGTTTCACATCATCTGTCCTGTCTGAGGTAATATGGCATTACTGTAATGACTCCATCTATTACAGGCCCTGACTGATGGGTGGTCATGGACGGGCAGAGTCACTGGGCCGCACTCGAGCCCTGGCAGGTCAGAGGAGGCGAATTACCGAGCCATTACGGGGTTAATGAAGAGGAAAGGACACGGACAGGACGTGACATCATTTCTCTGGATTAATGTGACATATTAGCACAGATCTGCAGTGTAGATTACCCGCCATCGATTTCAGCTTTCTGACTGACACAGTATCCAGGTAGCTGTCCTACTGTCCAGAGAGAAGAGATGTATTGACAGGGAAATGTTCTGTAGGGTGAAGTTCTCCACAAATACACGTGGACTAACTGATTGTTCCATTTTTAATGATAGTACATTTTAGAAAATAATTTAAAAAATCCAAACTTCTCTTCACCACATCCAAAGTGAGAACAAAGTTAAACCTTACAAAAAGGTGTTCTTATACGATGTACCAAACAAACAAACACTGAAATTTGTAAAAAAAAAAATGTCTGAGCCATCCACTGAATTTTGATAAAAGAGAAAACTGTTTAGTGTAGGTATTTGTTTAGCTAATAAAGTTTATAATTATTATAATGTGCATTTCATTCAGGCATGTATTGCACATTACTAAAACTCTAAACCTGAAATATAATCTGTGTGTGTTTCAAACAGTGCATTGCCTTAACAAATATAATGCAAATACTAATTTGTTGTACATTTATAATAGAACCACATATAATCACATATAACCATAGCAAAGCTTAGTGTGAAGTGGTGTAGAGAGCCTTTTGTAAATTGTGGCAAGTCAGGTTGCTTCACTGCAGTGTTTGAGGACAGGATTTTTCTTATCTGACAGTAGCAGCAAAATCCAGAGTTTCTCCTCTATGGGCTAATTGATTTTCCACCATGGGTGTGCCATCGATGTCTAGTGCATCAAGCCGATGCAGAGATGATCATGGGGCTGAAATGAGCAGACCACAGAGGCTGAAGGGATGGGCGGTGGTAGGTGACAAATCCTTTTGGGATGTTGCACATTGTATTGATCTGGTTGTTTACTTGCCCATGTTCCATATTCCTTCTGTGCGTGGGCCAAATAAAAAGTTGCTGCTCTGTTGCTATGGCGAGGGAAGGAGGCCTCCTCGGGTCAGTTGCCGTGGTGATTGGGGTTAGTCTCTTGAGCAGGGCTCTAAATTAGGTAAACACCCTGTCTCCCCTCTCCTGCTCCTCATCCGACTCTCTCGGCCTGCAGTGGAAGCCTGCTGACCACAATTCACACATATACACACACACACACACACACGCACACACACACACACACACACACACACACACACACACACACACACACATACACTCACACACACACACACACACACTTACCATTCAGCTGTTTCAGCCACAGAACTAGCCAGCAGTCCTAACATCATAACCTGGATGTCAGTTCAAAGGGAATACGATTACATTAATTTCTCCATAAGTTTCGAAAAAGCCAAATTCTAAAGCGTCTAACCAGCTACGGGGTACATAATCACCATATAAACTTTTATTTATGAAAAAACTGAACGAAAAAATTAAAAAAGGCAAAGGTACAACTTATAAATATATTTTATTTCTGAATGAACTAACTACTTGTCCCATAAGTCATTGCAAGCGATAACCTAATGAAAGTTCATCAAGCCCTGTATTGAATTAAGATCACTATACCTAACCTACAGATTCATATTTAAGTATGTAAGAAAGTTTTTCCCCATTACTTCCCCTGTCGCCACTTTCTTGCCATCACTGTTCCTCACTCCCTCCCAGCACAGAGATGTTTAGGCATGCTTGCAGAGGCACATTGTCATAAACAATCTCCATGGCAATGGAAGTCTTCACCAATCAAAGGTTCCGATTTATGCTGCTATGCATTTCAGGATGTTGGGTAGTGTAATTCTCCTGCTCAATTGTTTTGTCCTGCCGTAGCTGGTTAGAAGTCTATGTTGTGTGGTTAAGACAGCATGGGCTATAATCAAAGTCTCAATGGCAAAATGACATTTTCACAAGCTGGAACCACGCTGGCCAGCTCTATTAAGCCAGCCAGGTATAAACACATAGACATATCATACATAGTCCTTTTATAGTACAGACACACACATGAATACCAGATAGACTTAGACATACAGATCACACACACTCCATGTATTATATGCAATACATGACTGTAATAAGCAATGCAAATGGAACCAACTACAAGAAGTGTTAAAATGAGCATACCTTGTATCAACAGACAATTTTAAGGCTTTTCTAGGCAGTATGACAATATTGAGCAGTGTTCTGATCTTGAAAATAATTTGTGTTATTTTATCTTCTCTTTCTCTCTTTGTATTTTCTGTCACATGTTCTTTTATTTTATTGCTATTTATTTCATTACTTTGATGATGACAATTTGTTTTACTTGTCCCCTAGCTTTCCAAAGCCACATAAGAAAGTAGCATTTGCATATAGACAGATAACCATAGGTGTGCATGCATTCAAAGGAGAGGTTCATGGTGAGTTGATAACTGAATCAGAGTAAGAATAATGCCACTAAGAAAAAAATAAAAAAAAATAATTAATACATCAGAGCCTTTTATTCAACTCTTCATTTATTTCAAACTTTCCATTATAATCTGTTTTGGTTGCCAACAAAAAGTCCTGAAGTATTTTACTGTATTCCTTTTTAAATATTGTCACAGCCGTTTTATGCAAACAAGCCACCTGCCAAAAAGCACAAACAAGAGGTGTCAGATTGCCATTTAGTGTTGGAAGGAGAGGCAGACTGGTGAATTTGGTTGACTTTATCATTACTGGAGAGCAGAGGTGTGATTATCGAAATCATTGATGTGGTGCAAAAACCATGACAACAAGAGTCATGCCATCATTCCATGATGATTGTTGTAGTCTGAGCTAAAAGCAAATCCCTTTCCTTTGCTTTTCCAGTGTGTGTCCTTTGCAGGGCACACACAAGGACAATCTCTCACTCACATGCAAAGTTACATGTGCTGTCATTCTCTGTCTCGTCCACAGACACACACACACACACACACACACACACAAACACCTAACGTAGTCTAAGAAATAGGGTAACAGTGGCTTCCGAGCAAATGGCTATGTTTTCCTCCTGTCTTGGAGTCATCCTCTGAGTACATGCTCTGCACCTGTCTCAGTTTGTGCATCTGGCCATACACACAGGTTCAGCCTTGTTGTATCTGAACAGGAGACTGGGACCCTGCAAGCAAGACAACCCCCTTAAGATCAACACCATTTCTGTCAGCTAAGAAATAACATCAGCAGATACAAATTACTGAGAAATTTGCGAATATTCTATAATCACCCTCATATAAAGCTGGCCTGAGATAGATATTCTTAGTGCTATTCATGAAGTTTGATTGTATGATTACAGAATGGGAATTTGGTTTGTTTAAATTTGGACATAATCCAGGGACAGTGAAATGTGGTTATAACAATGTTTCAAAGCAACTGTCTTAACCTTTTTTATACAGAGAAAATCTCTGTATAAAACAGACTGGGTGGTACACTGGGATAATAAAGATAAGAGACAAAGTCCACTGCGGCACACCTAGTTTCTACAAAATAAGAACACAGTGCACTAATGTCCTTCTTATGTTTATGGAAGAATGCCTCCAGCACGGAATGAAATGTGTTTTAGTTGTACCCAGGATATAATTTAGAGGTTGAGCAGACATATAGACAAAGTTTGTTTTTTTTTTATGAGTATTTTCATGATGAATTAGGCCTTTTGAAACTAGCTGTCCTGATGACCCAGTTGGATGACTAAATTTCATTCAAACTGCTCCAAAGACTTCACTCATTGACCTAAAGACCTCAAGATTGACCTGGCTGACATAATGTTTCACTGTCACACACTTATCGTCAAACACTTTACCACCGTGTCATACATTATTGGGGCATTAAATTATGTTTTATGAAACACAAGGAATGAACTCACATCTTTTTTTTCACTGACCCATGGAATTAATCCTCTTAGTTTTTAAATTAAACAGACTCTCAAAGACATTAAAATGTGTGCCTTGCAGGCTGTTGCAGATTATTCTCCATCCATAAACCTGATCATATTTATTCACTGCCACCTCATCTTAATTGCCTCACCAGGTCCCGGTGCGACTGTGTCAATACCTGCAATAAGATCCAATCCAACCTCATCAGCTCTGCTCTATTTGCATAAACAAAAACATTAATTTTTTCCACAGAGACTGTGTACTGTACCAATCCAACAATGTGATTGTTATTTTCAAAAAGCCGGGAAAGGAATTGCACACAAAGCCAGCTGAACTGATTCTGCTGGTCGGCCATGCGGGTCATATCCATTTCATTCTCAACAAAAGGGTGATTTGTTGGGATTTTTGGAAATGGGGATGATTTTTATTGAATTGCTGTCATGTATGACGGCTTCCTTCAATCCTTGCCGTCTGGGATTCTCTGGAAAACAAAAAAACAGATTAGGGCTACAGGATTAACCTGCAGATGCTATTCTAAATGTCACTCTGTTCTGAACCCAAATGAACATCAAAGCTGTGGTTTGCAGAGGGAACACGGATAACCAGACACGTGGGCCAAAAACTATAACAAATGCACAAATGCAGAGATCAAGGAGCAGAAGCAATTTTGTTGTGTGATCAGTCAGAGCAGGTCCTCCCACAGTGCTGTGCTCAGTTTCGTCTGTCCCGTCCAGCTCAGCTCGGCACAGCCACAGCGCAGCTCAAAATTTGGCACTGACAACTGAACAGGCACCGACAGGTTATTTTTATAGTAGCCTTCCACTCCACTTCCACTAATACTTTTAGGTTAAAATATCCATTCCATTCTAGAAACCTCTAGTAGGCTACCCAAAATAAAAATAATGATTTGGATGCCCCTGTAATAATCCCAGTTTGATTATGAGGGCCTGTTTACACTTGTTCTTAAAATGTGCTTACACTTGTGCTTAAAATGTGTCTTGAGTGATCAGGTCATTTGCATGGTCAGTTTGTAATGTTTAGCTCCACCAAAGGTATGCGCTTACATGTGTCTCAGATCACCTTGGCAAGTGGAAAAACAACAGGCCTCTTCCATGCATGTTCTGCTTTTCCAGTACTACCATGAGGTTTTGTTTAAATAGTAACGTTGACTTAATTTGGCTACAGCTGGTGTTACAGTCAATTTACCAGCATGGTCTTTACGACTATCAATATTGTCCTGATCACACAGTGGATTCTTCTATTTGTTGGTTTGAACGTCTGTAAGTCCAGGTGCTGAAACTATCCAATACAATGTAGCAGTTCAGTCATATTGTGGCTACACCATACCTTACAGCACTATATCTCTTGGTGATCAGTTCATCTGAGACCAATGTGGATCAGATTATAGTTAAGATTAAGATTAATCCAATTACAGATAGAAAGCCAATCAAATGAATAATATAAAACTATCAGAAGTCAGAAAATGGACATAGCCTGCCTGGGCTAGAAGGAAATGGCTACATACAGCTATTATGTGGGAGTCTTGCTACAGAAGTTCTCCCTGAGCTAATTGTCACGTTCCCTTAAGTATCCAGTTTCACCATTGTGTCAAATGCTAATTATTTCTATTGATTAATGTGTGAATTGGAGTGAGTAATTATGATCACAGAATCCAGAGAGAGTGAACTACTCTGATGGTGAAGAGCAGTTAAACTTCCTGGGATGGGATCTCAAGGCAGAATGGTATATAGCAGAAAGATGATGATGCAGCCCCCCCCCCCTCAAAGTTGTTGTTCCAGATGCACATAGAAGGCCTCCTTCACTCCTTTTTCAAACCACCTGTCTTTCTTGCCCAAAATCTGCACATCAGTGTTTTGACAGGAATGTCCCTTCTCCTTTAGATGTAGATGTACTGCTGAATCCTGTCCTGATGAGGACACCCTCCTGTGTTCAAAGACCTGGATGAATGAGAATCTTTACAATCACCCAAGGTGCTTAGTCACTTCGATGGGTAAATGGCTCATTACGGGGTGAGTGAAGGCTCTCTCGGCAGGCCCTGTTGCTGCTAAGCCAAGTTACAAGCAAAATGAGGGTCGTGAAAACGAAACTGAAACTTAGATGTACCCTAGCAGTAGCAAATAGTTTTGCTTGGCAGGCACATCTAGCCACGCAGCATAAGGCCTTATGCTTGGTAGGACCAATCACAATGGTCTATCTTTATAGAGTAAAAAAAGAGAGAGCCCGACTTACCGCTTTGAATACCATCAGGTATTTCTAAGATATCCACCATTCTAATGAATTTTCATACATCTTTTTTTTCTTGCATGCCAGGTGATCAATGAATCTGTATATCGGTTGTTTTGACTTGATTTACTTAATTCCAGATGTTCACGGTTTGAAACCTGGTCTGAATAACCTCAGGAGCATTTTTTCCAGACTCTAGTTCCACTTGTGTCATCCAAGCATCATCACACCAGTTCACTTTTCAAACTGAAACTGAAGATAGAAGCAGATTTCAGATAATAAAGATTTTATCCACCATTCACCTTATCATTCACCTTCTTTATCTGTTTTTTTTTCTTTCTCTCTGTCAAACATTCCTGCTCCCCTCTCCTTTGTCTGCATCCTCCTTGTTTCCCTCTCTCTTCCTTTCATTCTCTCAACCTGTGTTTCCTCCCTTCGGTCTCTTTTCTCTTTCTCTTCCAAATTTCGCCTTCTGTGCCCGCCGTCTGTCTAACACATTCCATGAGAAAGAAAGGGGAAAAAAATAGGGAAAATAGGGAAAGTTGGGAAGGGATCAATGCGGTCACATTAATTCAGCAAAGCACTTTGCCAATAGCATGATGGACAGCCTCATAGTCGATGTTGGGGTGATCATTATACAGCATCTATTCAGCATCACAATCCTGAGACATAGAGGCCGAGCACACAGTCAAGTAGGATGTAAGAGTGCTATCAGTCCGGTTGGGCTATCAGAGGTCCAGCAGTCAACGCCATGTTCAGATTAACCCTGGAGGGGGACGGCGGGGTTTAATCAGTGCTCCAACCTTTATTACCCATACCTATGACAGTCATTGTTATAGCATGGTGCCACAAGGTCATGTCTGACCCACATTCCTGTTTCCACCCCGGCTCCATCCACGACACTCACCACCCTGAATGTCTCTCTTTTTCTGTGACCCCTGCTATCAAAGGAATGATCAAAAGAGGCAAGTTTGTGTGTTTCGCAGGAACGACATGAACAAGAAGCATCCTTGTGATCAGCAAGATGTCTCTTCGAAGCCTGTCAGTGGCACAGGGGTGTTGGGGCCGCTGGAGGGTGGAGGGGTAGGGGGAGGAAGGGGTGTGGCCTCACAGAGAAATCATTCTTTACACAGCAGGATCAGGTTTTGGCGAAGTATAGGAAGACATGGGAGTGAAACCCTGCAGGGAAACTACAGAGGCACAGAAAGGAACAGCCGAGGGTTAGATGTAGGGAGTCCCCTGTGAGGAAAAGAGAGAGAGAGAGAGAGAGGGAGCGAGATTCTGTGAAAAAGCCGTGCATGAAAGACATGAGGGCACGAGGGGAGGCACTGATGGATGGATCAGTTGGGGGATAAAAAGCGGAGCCGGCACTGAGACGAGCGAGGAGAGTGGAGGGGGTGAGGAGGGGGCATGCCGAGGACAAAAGGTCAAGATCATTCCACGGACAACCTCTGTTTTGGTTTGCATCACCCATTCTGGCCGCGTGTCACACTGGCCCCACTCCGCACAAATATTTTGTTGCCCTCTCAGTATCTCTTGTTGTCTTAGCTGGCTGTTTAAAGTCAGTTCCTGACACTACTTGTTTAGATAAATAATGCAGGAGTGCAGCTCATCACCGAATCTCTTTTTGATTTCCCTTTAATGCAGGCTGAAGCTGCCTTTGAGCTGCCGCTTTGAGATTCGAATGCAAGACTACCTGAAAGAATGGGTAATAATGTCTTGTTATTTTTTCATAGCATAGCTAAATAATATAGATGTTCACATGGGCTGAATTTGTGAATGCCCAATTTTCTTGTTGACCCAAACAAAGGTTATACCTACTGGTTGTAACATTAATGATCTTTAGCACAGTAATGATGGAATGGCTTCACAGGCAGCTCTGACTATATGTGACACTGTGGATAATATCTCTTAAAATGTGTTTCTCAATTGTTTCTGACATAAACAGTTTGTGACTGTGCATAAAATTCAGTGCTCTTATTTTATTAACTAACTCGTTCCATTTGATTATTCAATTTTATTATTACATTTAATATATTTAACAATTAGCCTCCTTCCCAAAAAGATGCCTTTTGTTTTGTTCTGCAGTTATGTCCAGACCCGCATCTCCCTACTATTCAGATCAAAGTGACCTCTCTGTACAGTGCTATGTTTACAAACATCAATGAGGCCACACAACCAAGGTCCTTGTGGTCAAAAAACACACATAGAGCACTAACAACTAGATTGCACCAAAGCCACCCTTTTGATTAAACCCCATGGGCACAGATAGCTGTGATGTGCAAAAGGCCAAGTCCCTCAGATACACATTAAGCAGAGCATCACAGAGAGAGAGGGGAGGGTGGAGTTTATAGCAGTGACCTTGAGACACTGCCAAAGAGAGCTTCCGATAGATCTCTCTGCAAGTCAAGTAAAGTGTACTAGGCATTTAAAATGTATGAGATACTGCTGTGATTTGGTGGGCAAGACGATTTTGTCATTGTGTGTGTGTGTGTGTAAACACAGTTCAAAATATTCACACAATATATTTCCATATACCATATGAATGGAGATTTCATGCAGTTTCCAATCACTTCAGAGAAATGGTACCAAACCCTAAACTGGGGAATTCAAAGCTATCAGATGCTATCTTTGACAAATGAGATATTTAACCATCTGATCTATTTTGCCCTCATGAGATAGATTATTCTGAAACATAGCCTCCGTTCTGATATGGACTAATAAGCACCTTGAAAGAGGAAATCTAGTTAGTCACCCGTGTTTGTTTGTTATTTTTTCTTTTTTGTTTTTGCTGAAAGGAAAAAAATCATTATCCTCACAACAACATTCAATCAGTCTTGCATTTGCATTGTTGGCGGCGGCGGTGGCGCTGCTAAGCCCAAGCCCAAGCCCTCCTGGTCCACGCCTATCCATCACCCCACGCTGCTTCCACCACTCGGCTCAGCATCCTGCATGAGATTGTGCCTCATGATTAAAGCCCTCAGCGGCAAACGTCAGGGCCAGAGAAATGTCATTCTCCCCACAGGAGAGGAGAGCACAATAGTCTCTGTTTTTCCTTTCTCTCTCCTTTCCTCTCTTTGTGTGCCTGCCTACCTGTCTGCCTGCCTGTCTGCCTGTCTGTCTCTCCATCTCCTCCATGCAAACACACAGAGAGATCAAAACAGCAGAGACAGGAGTTAGTGTTTGGAATAAAATATTCAGACAAATTGGCAGTGTGGAGCCACTGCTGAAAGGATGTGGTAGGACCGGCATGTTACTGGCAATTGCCAGAACATTCCAGATGTCCACTGTATAGAACAAAATCTTCATGAAGAACCAAAGCAAGATCAGTCACTAGCTGTAGAGCCCTTACCTGAGGCAGTGGCATATTTATGGACAAAGGACGATCCTTGTGGCATCAAGTCCTAATTAATGCCTGGATCAGTGTAAATTACAGGTCGTTATCTGTCGGCGAATAAATGGAATTTAAGGGAGTGCTCTGGAATTGTGACACACAGAAAGATAACGTTAAGACTTAGTACAGCACACAGTACAGAGGTTACATGCCAGTCTTGCCTCTTCTGTATCTTCTCTTTCTCTGTCAATCCCTCTGTCTTTGCTTTGCTCTTTCTCTCTCCTTTTCAACTTTTTCTCAGTCCTCTTTTTCCTGCTTCTTCTTTCTTTGTGTTTCATTCCCTTTCTCTCATCCATTTCTCCCTTCCCCTCTACTCTTCTCTTCTTCCAGGCTTTCTCCCTTTCTTCCCTCATTCCCTAACACACACACACACACACACACACACACACACACACACACACACACACACACACACACACACACACACACATATTCATACAAATAGCAACCATCATTCTCACTCATTAAATTGCCATTGAAATTCAGTGTCACCAGATGTCACTTGGTGTAAACTAAACCAAATCATATTAGTCTGTGCAGCATTTCAGATATGTGGTAATGAAAGGATGAAAAGACTCAAATCCTACAGTGAAAAACATCAAAAGGTCAAGCAAACCAAACCAGGAGTGCAGAAGTAAGGGAGTTCTATAAATGCTCTCCTATCTATTTTAGAATATAAACACATAGAACATAGACTAATACACAAACACACACACACACACACACACACACACACACACACACACACACTGTGCTTTTTTTCAGTGCCCACTTCCAGGAAACAGCTTACGTATTGATCTGTGTGTGCATGTGTATGGATAATGGATGTCAGGACAGGGGATTGTATGCTAGAGAGACAGGCGTCTAATAAGATGAAGTTCCTGACTGGAGTGTATTTAACACCCTGACAGTGCTTGGACAGGACGGGCCTCCAGCCATCCAAGCTCCACGGATCATTATGTCATGTCACCACACATGCCAGCAGGGTTAAATACCAGGCACGTTTTTAAGCACAGTCTATTACTTATTCCCCAAACCCCTTACTCAGGGAGGAGGCTGGGAAATGACTTTCTTCTTCGTCTCTGCACATAGCATGTCCTTATGCCATCATCTGATGAGATCTCCAGGGGATTTGTGTATGTCCCCGTCTTTTCTGTCTCCCAGCATCCCTCTCTCTCTGCCCTGTTCTTTCTCTCCTGCTACCCCGCCCCGGGCTACCCTCATCCCTCCCTTTCTCTCTCTTTCTGCTTGTCTCTCTCCATCTCTCTTCTTCTATTTCTCTCTCTCTCTCTCTGAGCAGTGATGAGTATGCTCTGAGTGTTAACAGAGCGAGGTGTGCGGCCGGCCGCTGCTCTAATCACACAGGGGAAGATGGGATGGCTGTACTGTGTCAGGCACTTATGGGGGTCAGAGCTGGAGCACAGCCCCACAAACCCCCTACTGGAACAGCACACGATATGCAAGAGAGACAGGAATCCAGCTCTGACTGACACACACACACGCACACAGTGGGCCTGCACAAGCTCTTCATGGTTTCATGGACCCATGAGAGTCACAAGATGGACAGGCCAGTGATGGATCAACCGCATTTGTTTTCTTTTGTCATGTACAATACATTTACACAATTACAACAATGAATGCAATGAATCTGCAAGATTGCCCGTGCTGAATGAGAAGCTAACTGTCACAGAACAGATGATTAGATTCAATTGTTTCAAAAGGGCTACATTGCTACCCTGATGCAAATTCATTTGATCTGGTATTCTGATCTGCAGATCTGTTGCAGTACGGTCTGCCAGTTTGTGAGATGTTTAGCCCAAGGCAGACTGGAGACTTAGCCACAGGACGCAGCAGTGAGCGCAGTGACAGCCTTCAGCAGGAGACTCAAAAAAAAACACCTTAAATGACTGGCAGTGGCAGCCACAGGAATGGGAAGCAATCAACCATCTGGTGGCACCGGCGAAATTGGATCGAGACCATGACTGCAGAGCGAGCAACGAGCACAGTCTACACTGGGGTGAAATCTATATCATACCTTTGTTTTGTTCTCCTGCTGCCTCGGCTTCATGGGACAGGCACACAGGGATTGATTTTCAACAGTCACATAAAACACCATAACTAAATAAAGGACATGAATCAGTATTTGGCATCATGGCAATCTCATTGACTTTAATGATATTTACACTAGAACCATCCCCTCTGACATTCACAGGGTAGAAACACACAATTGACAATGCTATCCTTGGAATGCAGAATGTGATACAAATCCAGCAGGGGAGTAAACAGAATGACTGAAGCAGTCTTTGACAAAGGACTATCAGGGATCGTCAGAGGCACTGGGGCTTGCGTCAGGGGGCCCAAGTCTGTTATTTCTGGACCCTCTGCTCTCTTCACAGTGAGCAATGCCACGCTCAGCATTGCACCAGAGAGAAGATGTCCCAGATAGCAAAATAACTCAGGAAACTGTAAATCTGGCACAGACTTGGCGTAGGGCTGGCCCTGATTCAGTCTGGCTTGGTTCCAGTCAGTATAGCTATTTGTAGGGATGGCTGCTTGATTTTTTTTCTCTAGTGCTGTTTTTTTCCTTCTTTCTGGTTCTGGTTCTCACTTTGACCCACACGGCCAAACACTAGCCCGTGGAGACCTCATTATACTGGACCTGTGAGACAGATCAGTCCCCAACACAGGGGATTGGAGAAAACTTCCTTGTCTTTTGAAGGGTGGCCTGTGAAGACGTTGCTCCACACCTGCTCAGCTTTGTGTCTCGACTACTCAGCTTGTGCACACAGCTTTGTGTCTGAAGTCTGCACATGGCCTTTTCTGGTCAGCTTGTGAACGGTATAAGAGACAAGAAAGTGTGTTGTTAAACCCCTTAAAGCTGTATTGCTGCACCAATAGTTTTTTACCCAAAACTTATAAAAATAATTTGGATGGCACAGTGACTTGTAATTTGGGGAATTGTATTGTTTTCATTATTACTGCACCATGGAAAGCTTATATTGTATTGTTTCCTCAAGTTTCTACAGTTTTGTTGGCTTAGCTTTAAAATGAAAATGAAATGAAACTTAGGTGAAATGAAACTTAAATTAGTGCATTCAACTCATACCATTTTTAGGAAATACAAACACAAGTTTCTTGTAACAAATGTTTTACTGTATATGTAGTTGTTTATTCAGTTTCAAAGAAGATACATATCCATGTTGTTTAACAGTGGCACCGTTAGTCATTAGTATTCATTAGTAGAGCTTACCGTAATGTGATTAAAATGTGCTCACACACTTGTCTGGGTTCACCCCAGCTGTACGTGCAGAGCTATGCAACACACATGTGTTTATAGCACTGTGTAGCAGCGTTCCTCGACAGACTGTGCCAGGGCTGCCGTATGCAGGAGAAAACTCTCAGTGTGAGTCTTTGGAGAGACGTTTCACCCTGGTTACTTCCTAAGGTCGACGCATTATGAAGAGCGATGACATCAATTCCATTTCCTTCACCCACCACCACCTACTCCCTCTCTCTCTCTCCCTCCCTCTCTTTCCCTCCCTCTCTCTTCCTCCCTCTCTCTCCCTCTCTCTCACCCTGCTCCACCCCCTCCAGGCAGGCACAGAAGTGTTTGATGATTAAAGATTTTTAAACAGTTTTCCCTCAGATTCTAATGGCGCTCCGGCGAAGAGGCAGTTGCTGCTCCTCTCCCGTGTGACCTCCAATTAGCAGAAGCACACAGAAAGAAGATAAGTGAGAGAGAGGCATATTACGGGGGATAGAGAGGTAGTTGACAGAGTGATAGCTGAAAAGAGATACAGTGATATGGGGCAAAATGAGCAACTGAAAGAAAGAGAAAAAAGAAGGGGAGGATGGCAGGGACAGGAAGGCATAGGATAAAAGAGAGAGAGAGAGAGAGTGCAAGTGAAAGAAAGAGTGAAAACAGGACTAAATTGGATGCTCTGTTGTGTGTTTATCAGATTATCTGATTCCACTCCCTTGAGCTTTGGCCGTGTGGGTGGCTAAGCAATATTCCCATGGCTCAACCCCACTAAGGCCAGATTCATATTTCTAGGTTGATCAGTCCAACCATAGCTCATAGGATCATATTCACATATCGCAGTATGATAATATTCGCATATCAAATGATTAATTACTAATCTGATACAGAAATCTATCACCTCATGAAAATCACCAAAGAAATTTGATTACTGTCAAAAGACAAACTATTTTCTTCTTCGTCTATGATAAACTATTGATTTGCTAAAACTATAAACTATTATCTACTGTCTATTATATTGAATGACCTACAGGGATTTTTTTTTTTAAATTAGCCTGACACTAGGATGATGTGCAATAGTTACTTCAACCTGAGACATCATGGTTGCCTGGTAGAAGAAACATTGATTGAACACTTTTGAAGAAACCAAAAAAAAATTGTTAAAAATGAGGTACATTGTTAAATGATAAGAAGTTGATGTAGCCGCTCCAACCTCTTTCTGCAGAAAAAATGGCATGCTCTTTTTTAGTCTAAAGAAAGCCAACTATGTAATCCATTCAGTTGCAAAATGTCAATTGCACCATTATGCTTCATTTTAGTGCATTTGGTCTCTCCCTATCTTCTTATGTCTGTGTGTGTGTGTGTGTGTGTGTGTGTATGTGTGTGTGTGTGTGTGTGTGTGTGTGTGTGTGCGCACGCATATATGTGTGTGCAAGTGTATGTGAATGAATATGTGTGTCTGTCCATGTCTGTACTTTGTAGGTTATCTCTCATTATTTTGTCTTATTCATTTCAGTGAGTTTTATTTTCGCACAAATAAGTGCCAATCCATATAGACTGTCCCTAGGGTTCCTCTCAGGGCTGAGGAGAATATGCTCAGGGAACGGTTCTCCAACAAAATTATTCCCAGAACTGCCTTAGACAAATGACCCAGTTAATGAACTGACCTTTGCAAAGGCTTGTGGTAAGACATTTTCAATGTGCAACAGAAAAAAATGCTTATACAGAATAATGAAGTTGGATTCAGTCGATGGTGTTAAGTCTAAGTTTTGTTTTGTTTTGTTTAGCATAAAAAATACATTCTTAGTCTTTAACAGTGACTGTAGGCTAACCATGTTTGATATTCATTTTTTATATTAAAAAATATTGGATAGTAATGAATGTGCAATGAAGATATATTCCTGTAAACAAACTCTTATTTCCCATTATCACATTTCCTGTACCACAACCAACCAACTGATCTGTTCATAGAAAGGCTTTGACCCTACCCACACCTAACTGGTGCTGTTTAGACTCACATTATTATAACGAATCAATTCTCTACCTGCTTTTGATTGACAGGCATTCCAAAAATCTAAACATGGTTCATTTATGTTAACTTATCCATTAACTTCTGGGTCTTTCTGTCTGCAAACCATTTTGTTAATAATAATTTAGCCAGACCAGACATGACTAGTTTCCCAGCAACATTACATCTGAGTCAGCCAGTGACAAATTACTGAGTTAATGAGGTGACCTTTACAGCACAGTCCCCACCACATAATGACACATGAAAAAACACATGTTTTTAACATCCCTAAGTTATAAGTGGAAGTCCATTTTAATGATATTTTTAGCAGAGTTCAGCAACTCTTTATTCTACGTACTGTATCTTGTGAGCATTCTGCATAAAGAAAACTGTGTCCAAAAAGACTGCTCTGGTGATGTCTTTGGAAGATAGATTATAGTATGTAGCAAGTTTTGTTTATTTTGAAAACACCTTGGGGGTATACTTCAAGCCGAGGTTACTGGCTAACCTGGATAACTTCAGGTGTAACTGCTGATCTCTAAACAACATGTCATTTCAGGAACAACAGATGCTCAATGCAGTTTTCTTTTGGAGATCAGTGGTTACTGCCGGGTTAACCCGCGTTAACCAGCGTTAACCAGTAACCTCGCTTCATAGTATAGGCCCCTGGACTCATATGGTCTATACCATCAGTATTTCAGATTGTATTTCTATCATGCTACTGCATAGTGCCTAAATCAAGTACACTCTGTTTTACTGATGGTTATGAATTATCATCTATTTTTCTCAGACTTGCTGTGCTAGTGTCTTAGTATAAGAGAGACTTTGTTATCCTTTCATTTTACCATCTTTAAAGTGTTTGCAATGACAAATGTGTTTTGATTCTCTTGTATCTATGTAGATACTAATTAAAGCCCTATCAAAAGACAGAAGCAGTGAATGGTGCTGCTTTCCCAGAAACTGTACAAACTGTACCACACATCATAAGTGGAATCTAGAGCATTCTCAATTCTGCACTGGCTGAGTGCCACATGTATTCACTGGGCATCGATCCATCGCTTTGTTTCCCCTCTGCCTTTTTTTTTTTTTTTTTACACATAAAAAGACACGACTCTGTCACACTACCAAGTAATGGAATACAGTGATTCCTTTAAGAGCGTGTCTAAATTAGAGCAACAGCAAGCAGGTCCTAACAAGACTGGTGGTCAGTAATTACGGCTGGCATGACCAGAGTACTGGGCCCAGGAAGAGAGGGTATATAACCACATTAAATGATATTATCAGACACGATCATACATCCTCATAGCCTAATCTACAGCTGAAACCATCCAAATTCAATTTGCAGGCAGATGAATATATAAAATTATATTGCTGTTTTGACTGTTGGCTACAGTTAGGATACAGTAGTTAAGAAATAACATCATTTTGTGATTGCTTCCAGAATTCCATTTATATAAAGATGTATAAAGAAGTATATAAATACAGTGAATCTGTATACATCTCACCGCCTGCAGGCATACATACAGTAAGCATGCCTCCTGCATTTATATGTGTACATTAGGTAAGGAGCCCCAAATTAGACCAATATTTCCAAAAATGGAAAAAAGGCAAGCAGATTCTTCCAAAAATGAATCTAATGGCATCTAAGATGCTGTATTTATCTACTTGTATGTGCATGTCAGTCTATGACTGCAAGCCTGGTATTGTCCATCCATTTCGACTCGAGGCATGAATGAATGCGGAGGTGCCTAAGGGGGCCGGCTTAAGGAATCCATGCTGATCAGGTACAACGAGATGAGGTGAGTGGAGGTTGTGGTGAATTGGTGTCTTAACCCGGCACCCCCCATCCACCCACCTACCCACCCACACACACACACACACACAATCTCACCCCTATACCAAACCCTGGGGGTGTTTATGGGTCTCGCCTCACCCTATCTGTCTACTAATATCACTATTTATGCGTCTGGATCTGCTCTGCACTGCTCGGCTGCTGCTGTGGCTGTGGCTGGAAGGATGATTGGGATGATGGTGGCTATCCTCCTCCTTACACTCCTCTTTCTCCTTCTCCTCTTCCTCCTCCTCCTCCTACGGAACCTGTCAGCCATTAGTATTCTCTACACCTGCAGAGGTTCAGGCTCCAAAAGCCCTTTTCCAATTGCACACGCAGCTGTCAGGGAGGGGTGGTTGATATGTGTGGTGTGTGGCGGTTGTGTGTGTGTGGGGTGGGGGGCAGAGGGCCATTAAGGAGTCATGAGAGCACTGCTGCAAGGAGGTGGGGGTGAAGGGGGGCCACTTCGAACCTCCCACTGAGATCCACTCTAGAGAGAGAAATAGACTGAGCTGTTTAATACGTGTTCCAGAATATTCTTCATATAAAGGCATATTCTTAGGGTGTTTTAGGGTTGGATTCACTACATTAAATTGGATCACTACATTAAATAAAGTCATTCGTGATGAAACCTATGCCAGGTTTCTCCAACCTTTCACCAAAACCACTCACCTTCAGAGATTTTACAATCTTCATGTTTCTCCCCAATTGGCAATATCATGAGTAACATCCAAACATTTTAAAAACTTTTGCTCAGGAGAATGATATCATCTGGTCTCTGTACCCTCGATCTACAACTCTTGGTTGCCATTTGAAAGGTCACAGCCAAACATTGCCTTTATTGAGTCACACTCTCTTTTATTAACAATGGAAGATGATAGTGTTTACACGTGATCCCTGAGGAGAGCGTGCCATTTCAAAATGCACACACATTAAAATAATGGCACCATTACCAACACACTCTGATAATGCAACATGGTGATGGCAAAGACTAGCACAAAATACTGACAAAATACTGCAGTTTTTAAATATTAAAATAAGTCTGATATAATCAGGATGTACTTTCCATAAAAATAAAGAAAATAAAGAAAATCTTTCATCCATGCCAGTCTTTCATCAGTCATACTCTAATGGTCCAGGAAAGATCATTGATCAAGGGTGGGTCTGTCTAAGGGCCAATGCCAGTTAGTATCTAAGACCTCAGGCATATACTGTACAGTCAAGGCACATTCATTGCAGCTCCTTTCACAGCAATAGCCCTCTGAATGGCATCAGTGTGCACACTCAATCTGCTTAAACAGCCCGAAGGACTCCAGCTAAGAAAAGAAAGGGAAGAGAGAGGTCAAGATTAGAAAATGACTTTATATTGCTCCCATTCTCTCTGCATGTCCTTTCAGAATGATTTTGGTGATTTATTTTTGAGACACTCAAATTCAAAAATATTTGTGGGGGTACTGGTGAAAAAAAAAAACAAGGTCAAAGACTTCTTCTATGGAAATCATATTGCTTCATTACTTTATCTGTACTTCACTCATGTATATATGTATTGTTTTACATTCAGTAAAATGACATTGCAACACTATAATATATATTGGGTCATTTTGGTATGCATTTGTGCTATACACAAAATTCTTTCTTGTCCATTCCACTCCAAGGCCCTTATATCCCTAATGATCTCATTCCTTCTCAGTAAAGAGGCTGCCTCCGTTGCTCTTCAACAGTAAATTGGTTCATTGTAAGGTCACATCATGTACATTTTATCAGCTCTGTTCTCTTTGCAAATTGCAGTGGGCCAGATACTGTTTAGACAAAGGTGCAATCCTCTAAGGGTAATATACAACACAAAGCTATACTGTCAAAATGACTCCTCCAGGGATTAAAAACTCTGGGATGTCCCCTGTCCTCCTTGCCTGTCTTCACACCCACTTACATTTCACACCCTTCCCCAATGTGAGATTGATCAGGCTGACAAAGTATGTGGGCATTCTATCGCATACCCCCCCCCCCTCTCTTACACACACACACACCCACACACACACACACACACACACACTCACACACATTCTCTATTGCTCTCTCCAGGGAGTGAGGTTTTTGACAGCTGTGCCCTGTTAAACTTGCCAAGCTACCCATGAACTCCAAAGACCCTCATTTTAAACAGACTGGAAGACATGCTCGGTTGTATCCATTTTTATCTCCAGAGACACAGTCTAGTAAATGACCCAGTCGTGGCAAATACATGATTCTAGGTGAAAGTATATAGTGAACTTATTCTCAGATGCTGTGTGTGTAGGCACTTTCCTAAAGTCATGTGTGTGTGTGTGTGTGTGTGTGTGTGTGTGTGTGTGTGTGTGTGTGTGTGTGTGTTGCTGTGATACAGCTCCCCCTGTCATGAGACTATGGATGACACTAGAGCAGGGGTCGGAAACCCATGGCCCTCTAGGGCCCCCTATGCAGCCCTTTGCCTCGGATAGAAAATTAAATAACAGTAAACATAAATCAATATTTTATGCATTTTATTTTCCTGTGCCACCAAGCCACCAAACCACCAAGTTGCAAAAAAAAATATGTAGCCTGTAAATAACCTGAAATTATTTTTTTTCTCTTTGTCAACATAAAGTATGCAACAGGTTACATCCTTGCAGCACATATTTGACTTTCCTGCTCAGAAATGGTTTGCAGCTTGTGTAGAACACATGAACTTGTTCATAGAAGAAATAGGAAACTGAGTTGGCAAGCCTGAGTTGGCTGGTTAGATACAACATTTTCTTTCTTTTCTTTTTTTTTTTTTTTGCGGCCCCAGACATTTGACCACACCCTGTTTCTGACCGAAAATGGCCCTTTACAGAAAAAAAGTTCCCGACCCCTACACTTGAGAAAACCCAAGCGTCTGTCTTGCTCAGTGTACATCTGTCCTTGGGTGCTGAAAATCACGGATCAGGGGTACACACACACACAAACACACACCACACACACACAAACACACACCACACACACATGAACTCCTCTTACCATGGCCAGAAGATACTGGTTCCCTGTCACCATGTGTGAAAATTGACAGAGTCATGAAACAGGAGCACAAAGATTGTCATGCTCATATCTCCCCCCCCCCCCCACACCATCAGAGACAGAACCACGCAGGCCTCATCCACACGTTTTTTCTTTGTGTATCCAAAAAGAGTAGCATGTCATCAGAGAATAAGTAACTCAAACGGACTGAGAGACTCTAATTAAGCTAAAAGTTTGCACTTGGGATTGATTTTCAAAGAAGTGCTTTTCAGGACTCTTAAATATAAAATAACCCAAGGCATCCTCTGGACGAACTAGCAAAGACTAAACCTTTCTACATTTACAAAACATTGTTTTCATCATGCCCACAGGCACCCTCAAAACTACACACACACAAACACACACACGCACTCACACACAAATATGAGCTGAGTGAACAGATTTGCAATTAAAAACAGTTTACTTGAAAACACAAAGTTCATACTTCAGAAACAGCCTTTTATTTGCAGACCAAATCAAAAGCGTGGGTGGCTTACAACAGCCACTAGACCCACCTATGCACCACTCAGTTACTGAATCTTTGATGCTAGACCTGCCACACTTGAAAGTGAAAATAATGTCTTGACTTCAAACACCCACATAACATACCCTATCCACATACCCATTTCTTTTTCTTATCATCAAATGTAAATGCATTTGTAGACATCTACTGCTGAATTATAGATAGGCCTAGCAAATGTTTTATTGGCTATTTTAATTTAATTACAATGTAATATCTACTGCAAAATGACAATTCATCAAATAATTTTGGAAACATGATAAGACTACCAAAAGATGCATGCAATTTTTACAGTAATATGAAAGTAAATATAGCCTATAGTTCTCAAGATGGAGTTCTCAGAAGGTTAGCACATCTAACTTTTCTTAAACACAAGCCCAACCCCCAAATGTATAAACAAGCAGCCTGAAATGTAAATGAAACCCTAATTTATACGAATATGCGCAGGCATAAAAGTTCAAAGTAGGCATGTTTGAAAGCAGTGATGTGAAAGCACTTATTAATTATCACAGGTGAGAAGAATTTGGGAGGTGAGTTGGAAGAGAGCATGAAGGAAAAAAGTCCAGGGTAAAGCTATCGCATTACCTTGTGCTCATGCACCATCCATGAATTGTGCTATGTACACACACACACACACACACACACACACACACACACACACACACACACAGACACACAGCCAAAGAGGAAAAATAAAATGTCATCCCCACACAGCTCCTAAAAATTATTTGATTAAAAAAGGTAAATAAATAAAACTGAAGCACCATGGCCCAGACTCGTCAGTCTCATTAATTCACTTTGAGGGGTGCATGAGGTGAATGGCAGAGGAGAGGAGGAGGCAGCCTTGATCCAACTGTCTTTGCCGCGAGCGTCTGCTCTGCTCTGCTCTCCTCTGTCTGCCCAAAAGCTCTGCTCAGTGCCATAGCACACCACTCCGCTCCACTATACACCCCATCACACACACACACACACACACATACACACACACTTACACATTTCACACACACACACACACCACCTCCAGCACCCTTCCTGCTATTAATCTGGATTGGCGGTCCACCCCGAGTCCTCCAGCTCCTGATAATTCACTCTAATTACTTTTCATTACAGTAACACCAGCCCAGGGACGCCAGTGTCTCAGCTTGGCCACTAATGAGTGAATACAGCACCACCTCAGAACAGAGGGAGAGAGGAGAGGAAGAGAAGAGAGAGAGAGAAAGAGAGAGAGAGAGAGGGAGGGGGCTGAGGCAACAAAGATGAAAGATGAGAGGACAGAAGGGACAGAAAGTGATGAGAGTAAGGAGAGGAGAAAGAGGCTTGTAGAGAGGTGATTCTTCATTTAATTTTTAAGGAGAATATTAATTTCAAACTTTGTAAATCAGGTACCTTCATTTCAGACTTGACAGCTTTGGCTGTGAATAAATTCACTCATGCCAATAAAGCATTTTATTTGTTTGTTTTGATTTGGAAACAAAAAACTAGAAGACAAGGAGAGGAGTGAAACAAAAGAAGGAGAATATGGGAAACTAAGAGGAAAGTCGACCATAGCAAAGGAGAAAGAATCAAAAGAGTGTGGCAGAAAGGGGGAACTACAGAGGGAGAAAGAGATAGGTGTAGATGAAAGAGGGAAAGTCAGGGAAGGGAGGGTGGGGAGGGTGAGAAAGTGACAGATAGTGAGGAAATGGAGGGAAGGATTTTAACATTTTTTCATTTTCCTCCCTTTCCACTCCTCTTTTTAGTTCCAGCTTAATGTGGTCCCCAGGCACCGCGCCGTAACCTTGGCAACCTGGTCGAGGAGCAGCCGTGGCAGAGAGCAGAACGGTTCTTTCCCCCGCTGCACAGAAAGCTCTGGAGGATGTGTCAGGAATGTGTGAGTTAAGCACCCAAGATGAAGGCCTAGGGCCGGCAGGAGGCTGTCTGTGTGCCGTCACAGAATGCTTATGAGCACTGCAACTCGCTTTCTAACACAGAAGCAAAGAGAGGAAACGAGTCCTGTCCTTATCTAGCCTGGATCAGGTGACATCAATGATTTCTCCATCTTGTTGCAGTTTGGCGGTATCACTGACTGTGTGAAAAGATGGTCTGAATGAAGTACTTCACAGTAGTCTTTTACATTACTGTAAAAAAGAAGAAGAAGAAGAAGAACAACAACAACAACATAAGGATACCACACAATCCAAAAAGTGTATACAGAAGTCATTATTATACAATGTCTGTCTATGGTTATGTGTCTATGTCTATTTTTGAATATCTACATGATTACAGTTTACAGATTACATTACAATCCATCACTGCAGTTGTAATGAACAATCAGTCTCAACACCAAATAGATTATATAATAGGCCTGCAATATATTTACTTTAATCCAACATTTACAAATCCACATTTACATATAAAACTCCGTCACTTGAGTAGTCACTTAAATGCAACGGACTAGTAGTATAGGCAGGTGAAACATGTTGATCTGTAAGGTATATGCACTTTATTTATGACAGAGGACAACACGACTCAAATTGTTGATGCAGGCCTATGAGTTTGTATAACTGACAACTAATTCAAAATCTTACTGTTTATCACCTGTCATGCTATAGGCCTGTATTGTTTGCTTAAATTCCAGCCTCTTTTCATGTTGAATTTGAAGGGTAACACCCCTATAAAGCTTTCTTACATCACTAGCAGGCAACACAACCTGTATTAACACTGTTTACCATAACTCTTGCAACAAAATGCATGTGTTTATGAAGCCTGAAGGTCACATTGGTTATTGATGAAGACACGCTGCATGAATCATTCAAGGCTGCAGTCTCCTCTGGAGAGCAGGAAAGAGCTGTGTTGAGCTGGGCAAAGTGCACCTGCATGCAGGCCTGTTTTCTCCAGCGTTGCCTAGAGAGATTCCCCCTGGACTTAATAAAGGAACTTTAATTAACAGCCACACCATGTCATATCTCTGATAGATTTTTTTTCTTTACCTTTTTTTGTGGCACAGGATTTACAGGTCAATAGTTTATGTCTTGCAGGACTATTAAATAGTAAATACTTTAGAGTGTAAGTCATTTTTATTTTTTTGTCCTTCATCTTTGCTTTGCTTTACTTCTACAGTTTCATCAGAATTAGCACTGAGGGGAAACTACAACATTAAGTTAATGCTAACCCTTTTAATTGCTTCAAATCCCCAGAGTGGAGAGTATTTTAAGCTCGATGTTTTCTCTCTCTCCCACACACACTCTCTCTCTTTCTCTCTCTCTCTATGATTCCAACTCTCTTACTCACTCTTTCTCCCCTTTTCCCTCTCCTCTTTTTCTCCTCTCTTTCTCAGGGAAACTTCAATTTGTTCCCATTACAGCAGCGATTTGTCAACTGGACCGCTGTTTTTCATCCTCCCCCTCTGCCTCGTCCCCTCCTTCCATCCCCAGAGAGACGATAATGAAGATGAATTCAGCTGCATCTCTACATATTGAGGGAAGTAATTCTATGTAAATGGTGCGAATGGCGCGAAGGAACTGTGCTGTGATTGAGACACCAGTGGAGAACAGCAAATATAGCCAACATAAATATTGTTTTTTTGCTATTAAAGGAGAACTGCAGCCATGTTCAACACACAGCTCTGTTATTTGAGCTCCCTGAATGATAACAGTAGAAAAAAAGGGAAAAAATAGATTTAAGATGGACTGAGTTCGCTCCTGCTGGCGCACACATCTAGATAGCTACAGCGCTAACATATTGGGGCAGGCTTTAAACATGCTTTTTCACATCTCAACATGCTCAAAACATCATTACAAGCACTTTGTAAATGGACTGCATTTATATAGCGCTTTTCTACTTCTACGAGTACTCAAAGCGCTTTACATTGTATGCCTCACATTCACCCATTCACACACATGCACTCATACACCGGTGGTGGAGGCTGCCATCCAGAGGGGGGCACGAACCTGCAACCCTCCAATTGCCGAACGGCACCTCTACCACCTGCGCCACCATCTCCCCACTTTGTAGCATGCACTGTCCATACAAAACTGAGCAGATGTGACAGAACAGTATAATGTTGTGTGTTTACTATAAATGTGCCCTCATTTGACAGATAAGCCCATTACTACAAATTACCAGAGAATGTCTACTTTGTGTACATATCCCATGCTCTATGCATGGTTTTAGTGTCTTACCCCTTGATATCTCAATAAAAGTACTAAAAGCAAGTACTGTTTCGATAACCGAGTAGTTGTGCAAGAACAGTAAAACATTTCCTGCAGCAGGTATACCTGTTGACTGGCCTCCAGCGAAGGCTCTCCTGTGTCCAGTCATGGAATTCAGCAAAACTCTCCATCTGAGTATTTTCACACATTTTTATAATTTCCAAGTTCAAGCTCACCATCATTAAAGCCTCAACTACTTCATCTGTCAAAGCCTTCCGTCTGATCTCCACTCTGATGTTGACCAGTGTATCATGGTATATGTACACAAAGTCTTTTCTGTTACTTTGTTGGTGAAGGAGCTATGCAGGCTCGAAATGTTGTTTTATATGGATATGACCACAGCAATGCTTGATTAACCTTTTTTGGGAGAAATTCAGGGAATATAATATGTCTGTCTGTCTGTCTGTCACATCTACTCAGTTTTGTATGGACAGTGGTGTCACATAGGGAACCGGTACATACTACAAAGTGCTTGTAATGATGTTTTGAGCATGTTAAGACACGTTTAGCATGTTTAAAGCCTGCCCCAATATGTTAGCAATGTAGCTATCTAGATGTACATGCCAGCAGGAGCATAACTCTGTTAATCTTGAATCATTTTTTTTTCTTTTCTTTAGTCATCATTCATGGAGCTTAAATAACAGAGATACACGTTGAACACGGCCGGAGTTCTCCTTTAACTCACTAATTGTTTGGCAGTCGGTCAATGAAAAGCATCAGCCTCTGAAAGATGTCTTTGTTTTGTCTTAGTTAATGCTTCCTGGTGCAATCCTCCCTCCTGAAGTCTTATAAAGAGCTAGTCATCATATTTTGTTCAAGTCTCGATAGCAAGGAGAAGAGTAGAGGAGAAGACTATTAATATAATCAAATATTTTTCTTATATCATTACATTATGTGTTATTCCAAAGGTTCAACCACACAGAGAAAATATTAGATTAAATAAGATAAGAAAATAAGAAAATAAGAGATTCAGTATTGATATTCTCATATCATGTAATCCCCTTGACCTCACAGTCCTGTCTTTAAGAGACTGGAAGTCAGGAAGATTATAGTTTTTTGGTGTGTCAAAGGTATCCATGCATGTATACAGTATACACAGGTGTGTGTATCCCATGGAAAGGGGGCACAATACAAGTGTGTGTGTGTGTGTGTGCATGTGTATGTGTGTCCTGTGTTGACTAAGGAGGCAAAGTGTGGTTGCCCAGGTGTAGCGTTGTGTAGTGTTGTGCAGGGTGGGACAGAGTAGCAGAGCAGGGTTGGTGGAAGGCAGCAGGAGATGAATGGACTGGCTAATGCAGCCTGGCGGAGGAGCTGTAGCCCTGGCTGTAGGGGCACCAATAGAGAAGAGGTGGGGAGAGAGGTGTGTGTATGTTTGTGTGTGTGTATATGTGTGTTGGTAGGAGGCAGAGGGCTGGTGGCTGAAGTGTGCTTGAGTGGTAAACACCTGGACATCCCTGAACGATAAAAAAAAAAAAAAAAAATCAAAAGAGGGAGGAAAATTGAATCAGCGGAGGCCCTGTGCCTCGAGGAAAAAGGGAGGTCATTTAAAAAGAAAAAGGGAGAGAGAGACCAAGAAGAAGATAGCATACAAGAAAAGGTAGAGCTGGCCAAGCAATTACACATCATGTAATAGGGGGAGGTCCACTAACTAGACAATGCAGAGAAGAATAAGAAGGAAGAGGAAGAGGACGAGGATGGAGAGAGAAGAGAGCATGACACATTGGAGCGGCTTCCTCATCGTCCCAGTAACCGCGGTGACGCAGCTCAATTGATATTTAACACAAGGGCGATTAGATTGACACTGTGAGTGGCCCTGAGAGGGACCCATATTTACGGGGAATAAACAAACCTCTCCAATTGATTTGCAAACAGAGACAATTGAATCCTCCACTCCATTGTTGTGTGGCCGTCGCTGCCGCATACAGCAGGGATGATTACATTGTGCAATAATCCGTGCTTGGGTTACCCAGGGACTCCCAACACCACCACCCTCTTCACCCCACCCACCACTCTTATTGCCTCCCTCATCAGCCCCACCTCAATTTTGAACGGCTCTGAAACAAATGGAGGAGAGCATCCTTTCAAGTCTCAAGCAACCACCAAAGGAGTGCACGGCAGACGCTGGTGAAATAATAATTGTGTTTGTCTATTGTTATCTACACAGTCCCACAGGCAAGGAGGTTGTTGATATGCTGGTGATGACACGCTGAGATCCCCTAACTGCAACTGATTTGATCTTTTGAGTAAGCCAGTGGCCAGCACCATGTAATTGTACTTATTAGTCTTGAACTGTGTTACATCAGATGGGCCTGACATACATCAAATCCAACATGCATATTTCCAAACTCTTTCAAGTTCATATTTTGCAACGCTACATATTGTACAGATGCTAAATCCGAAGTCCATTTGTGATGAATTTATAGAAATAAATGTATAGTATTTTGATTAACTTTATTTTCAGTCCAACTCCACCTGGATTGTTTTGGCTTGATTTGTTTTTACTTGCAGTCTGAGATTACTATAGAGATTTACTAAATTATTGTAAAAACAACTTAATTTTTGCAAATTTCTGAAAAGGGGCATAGAGGGTTTTATATACATAAATATAAAATCCACAATGAAAAAGTTTTTGGCTTGGTTGGTCTCTTTTATTTTAAAAGAATAGAGTTATTCAAAAGGTCTAACACCTTTTTGAATGCATTGGCATAAAGCCAGGAGAGAGCGGCTTCAGAGTGGTGATCAGATATGGCCCAAATGCAGTGCAGATACAGCCCAGAATCAGATGCTGATCAGGATGGAGAGTGTGTTCACTGCTGTCTTTTGCTGGAACTTAACTGAATTAACTGAATAGACTTTGTGCCAGGAGACACGGTCTTACATGATTCTAGTTTTAATAAAGGCAAGTTACTGTACTTTACATATAAACAATCACAAAGATAATTCTGCCCCCCAAATCCGTTGGTGACCACAGCAAACAAAAACCTCTTCTGATGGAGGGAGGTCAGGGTTTACAGCAGTGGTATAAAAACAAAGAGTAAGCACATTATTGTCAAAGACACATACACACACCCACTGTGAGTGAATGCAGCATAGGTATAGCCAGCCATGGCAGAACCAGGCCACAGTGGACAGCAGCAGCAGCTGGTCGGCGAAGCCATATCTACAGATCTGCTCCCTGTGAGCCACTGACTCCGGCTCAGACCTGGCCCTGATCGCCCCCAGATGGGCCACGTCCTCACACCCTCGCCTCCCATATGGGCTATGTGCTCCTCTACCCACAGTGACCTGATTGTGAATTATTTAAGCAAATTGCTCCTGTTCTACCCTCAGTGTTAGGCAATAAACACACTGATACCCACACTAACAGGCACACAGACACACACACACACGTTGCACACATGCTACTAAAGGCAGGAATAGACAAACACACACACACTGCACACATACACATTTATGTTTGAAAGAAACAGCATACACACACACACATACAATTCAACATGGATTATACAAGCATCTATATAGAATCAGTATGTGATTCTATATGCGGGTCTAATCCATCATGTCGGTCCCAGCAGACTAGTGAAAGCCAGGCTGCTCCAGGCAAGCTAGCTCTGCCACTGCCACAGTCCCACAGCATGAAAAAGTAAGGTCATGCCTTGGCCTTAGGTGAGGCAAAGGACAAGAGAGAGAATCACCATTTGAATGTGTGTATGTGTGCACATGCGTATGTGTCACAATGTGCAGGTACGTATTTGTTTTTGTGTGTGTGTGTGTGTCTGTGTGTTTGCCAGTGTGTGTGTGTCTGCGTGTGTGAATGTGTGTATGTGTGCCCACTTCAGATCAGTGCTAGTATTTATAAATAAATATGTCTTTCCCTTTCTCTGCTGGCTTGATTCTGTTTGAAGAACAGAGAGGAAAACATGATTGATTACAGTGATTACCACAGAAGATTACCTGGGATGGTATTTTCTGGTGATCAAACAGCCTTTAGAATTCCATTAAAGACACCATTTTAATTAGCATAAATGCATCTGCTGAGTTTATTGATCAAGACAGCTCACTCAGTGCTAGTATAGGTCATAACGCCTACACAAAAGGTTCTGAAAGATTCTGCTCCAGCATAGAGGAACCAAGCATCAGAATTAGTAGTTCAGGAGTGAATATGTATGTAAAGTTTGCTGATGAAAGATTTAGAGCTAGTTGGTCCTAACATCAAGTTGAAGTTATAAAATTAGGTAGCTTGTGGGGTTTATCTTATTTTCTGATGCTTAGAGGTGAATAGTTTTTTGAGTATGAATAGTTGTTTTAACTGTTAAAACAAGTGAAAATGAGCATCTGATTTCATTGGTCAGTCATTTCTTATTAGTTCGATTTCACTGTTATATGATAGCCATTGGTTAGCATATGGTGGTGAAGAAGAAGAGAATAAAACAGTGACATGATGGAGAAGAATTGAGCTGTCAAACTAAGAGCTGAAGCTGTGCGATCTTTCAGGTGATGGAGGACATCACCAGTGTCAACAGAGAGACCAGTGTGGATTGGACTTACAGAGGTGAAATTCTGTTTTTAAACAATCAGGCTAAATTTAAAGAGTGTAATCTCTCACGTTTTTTCCCTATAGCCAAATCTCATGCACCCAAACTGCAAACACACACACACACACTTTTTCTAATAAAGTTGGCAAAGACCACTGTCCTGATACCTTGCAGGCAGAGTAAATTACCTTGAAATGCTTTGCACCATTCAAGAGTTGGCACTGTGTGACTCCAAAGTCCAGCTCCATACTTTATCAGCCCGAGTTCACCAACAGGAGACACCAAGGTGTGAGAGGTGGAGAGCAGGACGGGGGGTGGGGAGCTGTAGAGTAAAAAAGCAGCCAAGTAATTATGCTGAACAGATATGGCACGCCCGCATGGGGCCACTGAGGACGAGCGAATGTGTGTGAGCGAGCGAGAAAGAGCTCTGTGTGTTTGGGACCTGATAACAGTCTTGCAGTCCCTCCTGCACTGGCACTCCTAAGCTAAATGTGATCCAGATAGAAGATCAGCACAGCCATTTATGGCAGCGAGGAGAGGGGCCCGTGGGGAGCCCTATCAGAGAATCTAACATTCAGGCCACAAGAAAACATGCCCAAAGCAGCTTTTGGACTACGGGAGCCTGGAGGGGCCAAGGCAGGGGGTGACAGGGAGGGTACACGTGTGGACTCCTGCTGCTGTGACCTGGTCAGGTTGACCAGGGCCAGCAAAAGGATTACAGTGGTTGATGCATAGAGTCATGCGAAACACACACACACACACATACACACACACACAAATACAGTCATACACGCACACACACACATACACACACACACATTTAATAGCTTGATTTGGATTGAAAGGCAAACAGAGGTGGGCTTAAATGCTCTGGAAGGAATCAGTGCAATGTGACACACACACACACACACACACACACACACACACACACACACATAGACAAGTTCAGCAGATGAACTTCCATTCCTTATGAAAACACACTGGCTTGATTATCTAAGTCATCCATTTTACATTACCACAGGAAATCAATTCTCTGAACCTCACATGACATGACTATGCCTTGTTCACAAAATAGGTACAGTATTTACTATTTGAAAGTAAAATGGGGTTCCACATTTCAAGCATTTGTATCGTAAGGGTGTTCTTGAAAGGTGGCTGGACATTACAGTTCAGACTGTAATACTGATGCAGCTAATACAGAACAGTTGCTGTTTGATGGAAGCCTTGCCCAGCTATGTTTTGCTGTCTCTAGGAGCTTTATGTGTGCTAATATTAGGCTCTATATAGGAATCTTTAAGTCCTCTACCTCTTCAGCACCACTGATGCTGAAATGGCTCTCTCTCTAGGCTGGACCAGAATTGGGCCAAATCCTTGCCAGATCAGCCCCTGAACTGGACCATATCCGAGTCTTTGAAACGTCTACCAGTTAGCATTTCTTAAAAATAAAATGAAAAAAATAAGATTTTTTTTAATTCTTAAAAATGAGATGAATACTCTTAATGAAGGGGTGTTTGTTATGGCAATCAAGTGCTTCATTTGATACAGTTGTTTAAAGAGAGCCTGAGGGGCCTTGTCTTGTGGCAACCCAGCGATCAAGAGGCTGCGCTCAATGAATAGTAATACAGATATTTATTTCCCATGTTTCTCATTTATCAACTCAGTTGTCTGACCATGTAACAGCACCACAAGGTGAGTGATTTCATACTGATTTGGTTTTATTATATTGTTTTTTTGTTTGTTTGTTTGTTTTACAATTACAGTGTACATCCTTGTATCTGAGAAAGGATCGATGTGACTGTAATTAACAGTGTATGTCAATTTCCATAGGTGAGCAGTGGGCTACCAACATGCAGCAGGGAGTCATAGCAGAGCCATACATCCTCAGCCTGCCAATAGCTGTGACCTTAGCAGCTGTCTTGCATGGGCCCTTTTTTTGGTTGTTGTTTGTTTTATTTGTTTATTTGAATGACTGAGGACACCCTTACTCACTCCTCATTTTCATTGACATTGCTATTTAGGAATCCAAGGTGATTTACAATAAAGGGAAGGAATACACTTTACTGGTATGTTTTTGTCAGGAAATCAAACAAGTGGCTTTAGTAATGTTACCACCCTGTTTTACCAGCTGAGCTACAAGACCAATGTGATAACAACATAAACTGGTCCCCACTGGGCTTGAAACTGGATGTGACCTTGCACATAATATTTTCACATAAGTGTTTCATGTTCTACAACCTCTGGGAGAGTCAAAACAATGTCATCTCATAATGACTGTTGCTCGGTAAGAAATGCCCCTCATATATTTTGGGTATGTTTGGATGTAAATTAGGCTGCTATATAGAGCATAGCATAGTATCAATATTATGTATGTCACCTCAGAACTACATCCATAAAACTATTGGTCCAAATGAGCCTACGTCAGCAGCCATTTTTCCAGGAAGTATACAAGGTAAGCACAGGTGTTATTAATGATATCCGATAAGGATCTCAATCTGCTACACTGAATCAGAATCCTATTGGCTGTCATCAATAACACCTGTGCTTACCCTGCGACTTATGGAAAAATGGCTGCTGTGAAATGGGCCCATCAGCAAACATAGCCAATAACTGAGAGAGATGATGTTCCACTTAGGCACTTAGTTTGAAAGAGTCAGTTGGAGTTGGAGTGGGAGTTTTTATTGAGGGCAGAAAACTTGTTGCCCTGCTTCCTACTGGCCTGACAAGCCATCCTGTAACATCAAAATGTATAGTCTGGGCACAACCGAAAGACCAGGCTTAATCCTAGGGGCGGAATCAGCAGTTGTCTTTAAAACTGGATAGCGTTACAACCAATCACAGCAACGTCGGTATAACACTAAATAGCCTATGTCCTTCTTTGAAATGCCTTTTCTGCTCAACTTTCAAAGGAAAGCCCAAGTCTAACTCCTCCAAAGTCAATGCCAAAGCCGATTCAAAACGACCGCTATTTCTTGGGCACTGTTGACAGCCCTTGCTAAGGCCGCCCACTGAGTGTCCACAAAGGTAGAGCGTCGTGTTTGGTCTTACCAAGGCACGGTAAGAGTTTATGGTGCGTGGTCCTACAGGTTTTGTGAGGAAAATGTATTTGCCATCTGGCTCCAGTAGTGGTGAGGAAATCAGGCAAGCCAAACACAGCTGTCATTAGACATTTCTGTCTTCATTGTGATTGTTCTATGTATTATATTGTTTTATGTATTATATGAGTGTATTATACCACTGCTTGATCAAATTTCCTCTTGTGATGCGCTATTTAGGACGTGCATTATTTTCAGATAACTGCACACACACAAAGAAGTGCGAAGATTTTACAAAAGCCAAGACAGGATTGAATCTTTGGATGCGGCGCTTGACCGAACTAATGACCTGCTTTTGATCATAGCAACCATCCATTTAGAACTAGTAACATCAGTTCATTCCAGCAAGTTCCAGCAGAGTTGATGCACGGCAGAAAGAAGTAGTCCTGCAAACAAGCCAGTGTTAGCTATCAAAACATGTAAATTGTTAGCAAAGCTACATAGCGCAGACGTGGCAACAGTGGTATAAGCGGGATAATGAACTCTACAGTGTGGAGTTCGGTGAGGTGTAAAGGCCTTATCACCACCTTGAACGTGATTGGATTCTCTTTTTTACCTATCAAAGTTATTTCCTAATTAAACAACCTGAAAATATTTGGTAGTAATGACCGTTCGGATTCTCTCAGAAAAGGTCAAACGCTTCCTTTCAAATCTCTTTTACCATAGTTTACACCACACAGTGTGGTTCCTATGAAGTGAAGGTAGGCATGAAAAACCCCATAATTCCTTGCACTATGAATCAAAATCCAATCAACTTGGCAAAGATCAATAACACCTTCCTTCCCGTAAGTGGGCTCAGATTCTCAATTGCTGTTGTGCGTTTAAAGCAAATACAAAAACTTGCAGCTCAGTTTTAAAGAAACCTGTTAAGCTGCTGGTTTCTTTTCTTACTAATAACAATAGTTAGCGCTAACAGCAGATTTCACTGTTGCTCGCAATTTCAACCACTGTTTACTGTGGTTGTTATATTTACCATTCAAAAGAACAGTGATATGGAACGATGATCAAAACGATCGCTATTTCTTGGGCACTGTTGACAGACCTTGCTAAGGCCGCCCACTGAGTGTCCACAAAGGTAGAGCGTTGTGTTTGGTCTTACCAAGGCACGATAAGAGTTTATGGTGCGTGGTCCTACAGGTAACAGTAGTTAGCGCTAAAAGCAGATTTCACTGTTGCTCACAATTTCAACCACTGTTTACTATGGTTGTTATATTTACCATTCAAAAGAACATTGATATGGAACGATGATCAAACTGTTCTAGTTCTACTTCATAGGTGTGCTGTTATACAGAATTAACACACAGTATTTTATTTCTCTGGGTGACAAATGCACACAAATACACATCAGTATACCATCAGTATGTTATGCATTAGCACTGGAACTCTATGCAGTGGAACGCACCAGCACCCTTTTGGCAGGCATCTAGTCTTCAATCGCATCTTGTTTAACTAGGCTTTTCTCATGGCATGTCTGAAGTTCAAAGGTTCCACGCACCATGAATGAATTTGCCAATACTGTGGAAGCACATCTGATTTGAAGCGCAAGGTGCAGAAAAAGCAATAGCTGAGGTGTTTCTGCGGGGGAGAGCTATAGGGAAACTCAATTTTAAAATTGGATTCGCCACTGACCCAGGTTCACTTGCCAAGCTGCCGCACGCATTGATTTTGCACCACCTCAGCCTTTTTCTCAGGAAGAGCCTGCATAACTACATTAACAGCATTTACGCAAACATAACTTTTACTATCTCCAGACACAGATTGTGAAATAAAGACTTCGCCATGAGTAAAATCACAGTGGATAATCATGTGGTAGTAAATGTCAAAAATATCTGTAATTAAATTTGTTCTAAATTCTAAATATGCATTTTGAAAAGTTAATTACATTGTAAGATGACGAGCAAACAAGGATCTAAACTAAGAGCTCTTGCTAATCACACAATATGTTTGAGCCACCACCAGCCCCCTTACACACACACACAAACATTATGCAGTAAAATACTGAAAGTAGTATCATTTAGAATAGAAATCCTTTATTATCATTGTCATTTATGTGTTTTATCAGAGAATATGGTTAAAACTGGCTGATGTGAAATAAAACCAGAGTAAAACAAATGTGGAGCGATAAACCAGTGTTGGGCATGGAGAGGACGAATGAAAAAGAGTGCATTAGATTGGGTAGGGCAAGCAGAGAGAGGGAAGGAGAGAGCAAGAGACAGTAGGAAATGGAGAGGTAAAGACAGAGGGAGAGTAGAGGAGAGTGGGAGAGAGAATGAAAGAGATAGGGAGAGTAAAGGAAAGGTGTGTATTTATAGCTGGGTGTGATGAGACCTGGAGCAGGTTGATCAGCAGGGAGCACCAGTGTTTGAGGTGTAGATAAGTCATATCTGCAGCTCCATTCATCTTCAGCTCTGGGAACACGTTCACCAGGCACATTAAAGCACAGCGCCTCTGTGTTCTGCGTACTGCTTACCACAAGCACACACGCACGTGCACGCACACACACACACACACACACACATACCACATACACACATACACCCAACACTCTCTCTGTCTTTACCCAGGATCATACATACACAGTACACACTTACTTATGTTATCCTGCTTAGATTTCTTGCCAGCTGCCATCACAAAGAGACTCACACTTACACACTCACTCACCAAGCATGCATGTCCTACCTGAATATATAACTTCAAACTCATTTTGGCACTAGTGTGGTTTACAATAGTAAATAGAGTGGTCTGAAGTTACATTGCTTATGTTACACACACAAACACACACACACAAATTTTACTTTACTTTACTGTAATAAGAAGAAAGTAAAAGCCTGGGCCTTAACAACCAGTATCTCACCTTTCCTCTCTCAGACATGACCCTCCCACAGGGCCCCTCCCTCATTCAAAACAATCTCTTCTCCCTCCCCACAGTGAGGAACAAACCCATTCCCCTGGCAACAATACTAATTCGGTGTGGTTTTGAATACTGACTTTTTATCATGTCTTGAAGATCAACAGGCCTTAATCCAGTGCATGTAGCCTACCTCCAAAGCACTGACTGGACCAGAAGCTTCATTGGTCTTCATTGGTGTGCATACTGACAATAAGGAAAACACACACACACACACACACACCATAACTGTATGATACATCTGTACTCATGTTGTGTTACATTATTTGGTTGGTATTTGGATCACCTTGTGTTCTGTTGTGGTGTGTGTGTGCTTATATATTTATGCAAGTGAATACATAACTAAGTACGTCAGTGCACAAACATTACATCTCTCTTCCATTACTTACTCAGTGGATAATATCTGTTTCTCCTTTCTTGTATGTTTTGTTTCCCACTTTCCCATGTTTATCATCTTAATTTCCAAGTGAGCAAATGATAGCTCATGTAACAGCAATTCCAGCAAATTAAACGTTTCTCAAATCCAAAGGGAAATGTGCCTGATTGACTGGAGCCAGGGAAATTGAGTGTGATTGAATGCTGAGTGAAATTGGATGAAAAGCAAATAGAATCTGCTTCAGGCTTAATCAAATTGTTCTTGCAACTGTATGCTGCCATCCATGCACTGACCAAATGCATTTCAGATTGTCAATTTGTGCTATGAAGAAATGTATCCAATTTATGCGTGGCATAGATGGAATTATACTAAATATTCCTAAATATTATCTTTTTTATTTTGGTTTCAGGTGTTCCAGTGTATAGGAGACAATCATAGTGGAATGTGAACTGGTTGTGGAGAAAGGAAAAAGGTGAACATCTCTCAAAAGCCTCTAATAGGTGGAGCTGAATGTGGTATTTGGAAACTGCCTGGTTTCACTAGATTGACTCACTTTTTGAAGATTTGCTCATTTGGGAAATGTTTCCAATCCAGCACCATAATGGGTATAGATGTATTCACTTTGAAATCATTGGTCTAACCTACTGCATCAATCAGAGTTTTCTAACATTACTTTGCAAGCAATCTTATAAAGCCACATTAGCAGTCAGTAAACAATTAACTTTTACTACAATTAACTGACTACAATTCCTTGTTTTTTGCTGGCACTGTTACGACTGTTTGCTATTGCTACCATCTCCTCTGGTTTCCAATTAGCTCATCAACCAAGGAGCTGTGTAAAATGCCATTCCACTGATTAGTGCCAGGCTAGTATCTCAGCAAGGTGAAAATAAGCAGGAAAAAACAGGCAGGTGGAGCCTGGTTCAGGGAAACATGGCAATTAGGCTGCACACTAGTGCTGTTTAAAAGAAAAGCAAAGTGCCCTCCACTGACAATGTTCTTGAATCATAATCAGCACAGTAGCAAACAAGCTTGGTGCTGTTGTGCAGTGTAGTAATAGAAAAAGGTAGCAAATGGGAGTCAGTGGTCAGTAATGTTCACTGATATGCTGACACAAAATTTGCTGCAAACTCTGTGGTTTGGTCCAACAATTTTTTGACCATTCATTCTCAATTGTGGATTTGCTCACACCCGTATCCTTTCACCTAACCTCAGAACAGAGACATTTGTCATTTTTTTAATATTAGCCATTGCATTTCATCATAGACAATCAGAGAGCAAGTGTACTTGTCCTTTAATCTCCATCCATCTCCATCCAAATGCAGTGTTAGGGTACATCTACAGTAGGTAAAGAAAAACTATTTCTCATCTCTGCGCAAAGATAAAATACTAAGGTAGCCTGAAGTTTTCAAACAACTTTGAGAACTTCATTTTGGTGAGGAACCGAAGTGAATACATGCAAACTAACTAACCTCATATATCTGTGTCCTCATGAGTCGTATATGAGATCCAATGTGGCTTCACATAATTAGGCAAATGTTCTTTTTGATTAGTGTGGCAATTGCACACTGACCCTGATAAGATACCAGCTAAGAGAGATTAAAACCGCACTTTAATGAAAACTGATGACACATCACATCTGTGGTTGGTACGGATCAGAAAATGTATAGTGCACTAAATTGAATATCTGTCCTCCAGTTTGTGTCTACTATCTGACTGTACTGTCAATTTGTCCTTCAGACTTATTAGCCTCTAGTGTTATTTGAACACACACACACATGCACAAAGTATGTTGTGTATATTGAAGTATAAAGAAGACATTAAGTCTTATAGGAACAATATTCATACTTAAATAAGCTTTTAAAAAGAATAAAACATACAACCAACATCCCTTCATCAACAAATGACAAATATCATCAACAAATGATAAACCACGATGCAGTAACATGGATAATTGTTAACTCTCAAATCCCAAAGTCATGAGGCAGAAGCCTGCTTACGTGTGTGTTTTCAGCATGCACTAATGGGCTGCTTGATTTATTTGACAGAGTTCCAGCTATCTTTGAGGGTAAGTTAAAATCAGGGGCCTCTGAGGAGCACTGTGGACAAGGAGAGGTCAGGAGCACAGCAGATTACATCACTGGGCCACGGCCGAATGAGAGAGGGGGGCAAGGTTCCCGCAAAGCTGCCTGATTAAATAGTTACTTGTGCCTGGTAGGCCGAGATGGGAATACATACGCAAATACTGTACAGAGACACAGGGAAAGAGAGAGCTGAAGGAAGTGGCTTGAGTGGTAAATCAAAAACTCTCTGTGATTTCATCTCTTCACCTTGGCAGTACATATCTCCCATTCCCTCGCTGCAAGGCTAGCTGTAATGACATGATGGCAGAAATGGGGCGAGGTGGAGTACTGCCAGACGAAGAGAGAGACAAGAGGGGAGACAGACTCCTTGCACACACTCCTTCCCTCCTACTACAGCTCGAACATCCGAGTGGTCAACCAGACAACATGGACAGCTGCAGACTCCACAAACTAGAACGGAAAGATATAGAAAGTATCCCATTCCATTCTTGACTAGACCTCTAAATGAGACATTGAAATAGCATAAATAGATTGTGTGTCAAATATCTAAGCTTAAATATACTTAATTCATTCCATTTATTCTTTTTTATAATTTCTGCCAAAATAAAATTTAAACAATAAAACTTGTGAAACTTTGTAGAGGATATATCGATCTATCGATCTATCTATCTATCTATCTATCTATCTATCTATCTATCTATCTATCTATCTATCTATCTATCTATCTATCTATCTATCTATCTATCTGTCTGTCTATCTACCTATCTATCTATCTAATTGTGTTGCTTTGACATGTCATGCTTTCTTGTAACGTGTGTGCGTGTGAAGTATCTCAGTAATAGCAATTGTTATTATTTATATCAATTCATGTTATTCATGTTTTTTGTTGATGATAACAGCAAGTCACAGTTTCTAATTAACAAGTGCTAGGTAAGCACACAGGACACATACAACCTGTAATAAATGTGCTTTTGGGGTTGGGGATCCATAGGAAAGAAAGTGATCTATAAAGATTCAAGTGACTTTTGATAGCTAGGGATGGACTCCTTTAATTTGATGGTTTAAGAGGCACCACTGGCCATGTCGATGAATCATTTGTCTCAGATGAGTCCAAGTATGGATTATTGGCTAATAAGAGTTTGTCAGTGATCATCGACATATAATTACGCCATCAGCGAGGATTAAACTGTGTGCTTAATGAGATGCGGGGAAGCTGGTAATCGCAGGCCAAAAGCAGACCAGTTTCATTAGCCTCGCACAATAGTGGGAAATAATCACTTAGCACCTAACTGCATGACCTGACATAAACAAACTGAATACACATGGACATGATTCTTGAATTTTATCCACTTATACTGTATTTGTTGTGACTGTATGGAAAAAAAGATATATTTTAAATAAAATGATCGTTATTGTTTCTATTATTATCATACCTGATTAAGTCACTCTAGGGTCTCCTTAGAGGGAAGAGAAGACACAGCATCTGTTTAGAGATTGATCTTGTTGTGGTAAGTGTCCTTGCCTGAGTCTCTGAGTCTGCTGAGCAGGGATCAAGTGTAACCTGGGCCACATGTTCAGGGTCTTCAGGCAAGCTTTTAGGGAGTCGTTCACTCCCAGGACAAGCCTACACACACAAGCACACACGCACACACACACACACACACACACACACACACACACACACACACACATACCACTCTCAGAAGACCTCTGTTTTCTTCAGCACATTGTGTTTATCATGTAAGATATAGCAAAAGCCAGAACACACACACACACACACACACATACACACACACACACACACAGACATTCACAATACTTTTTCTCATGATGGTCCACAGACAAACAAAGAAATGGAGGTAGGCTACTGATATGGAGGTTGCTAGTTTAGGAATCTACACATAGGCTACTTTACTGTAAGTTTAGAGGTGCATTGATGTGTCTTCTGTCTTTATTCAGTTTTATTTCATGTCTGCTATGCCTCCTCCTCCCCCCCCTTAAAGTTCTACACATTAATCAAAACTACTTTTGATTAATGTGTAGAAAAAAGGAACCAAGAACTGAATATTCAGTGAGATAAATATTTGAAATACATGACTTAAACATGTAAAGCCGTTTTTCGTGAAGAAAAGGAGAACTACTGAGGTCAGAGAAATGGCCAGTCCATGGCCAGAAATGAGTCCCTAAAACTCACCCTCTAAGTCTCTTGATGCCCTCCTCCCTGTCTTTCCCTCCCTCTCTCTCTCTCTCTCTCTCTCTCTCACACACACTCTTGCTTTTCCCACTCTCTCCCACACCTCATGTCCTGCAGGCCATAAAAGCAGCAGGATATTTGTCACCCAACCCACGTCCCAGGAGCAGATGAGGATGACAGCATGTTTGAAGCACTTGAGCATCTCAGGATTGTGTGCAGTGTCACACACAAACACACACACACACACACACACACACACACATACACACACACACGATTAAGGTGTGCTCTTCACAGTTTGATCTAGTCAACAGCTCCACAGCCCACACAGCAAGCAGCTGTATAAGCCTCAGCTGTCTTAAGGACAGCCCATGAAAACACATACACTTATACACCTTATTCCACATAGCCTGTGGAACATAACAGAACATTTACAGGCATCTATGGATGGGATACTGTCAACTCGCCATCTCTGTATGTCTCACCTGGTCTGTCCTAGCCCTGGTTATGAGTCACCCTGAGAGATGTCCAGGGGCTTTATGAGGCTCTGTTGGACTTTCTGTGACTCCCTTACCTATCATCTGTCTTTCCCGTTGGGAGGGAGTACAGGCTGACTTCATTTTTCATCAGATAAACAACCCTACCAATACAAACTGAATTAGGCTACTAGGTACTAAAATGTAGACCTCTGCAGGATGTGCATTTCTTATTCTCAGTTTGCATCATTGGTGATTGTTTAGTATGTTGCTCTATTGTGTTGGGCTAAAGTTGCTGTTTTTCATGTAAATATTAAAAATAAAGTTGTATATTAACTGCAATTGTGTATTAACTGCACATTAAAAATGTAGAAGCTTTCATTTTAATGAACCGATTTAGTGATGAAATAGAGGTCGTTTGCTAAAGTTTGTCTGCCAAATTTTGCTCTGTCGTTCCCCCGTCTCATTGTCACTCACTTGAGCTACTTCTGCCACATGTTCTGACAGCTTCTTCCAATCGCAAATGAAATTTGCACGATAGCACAACTTGAGCACAAATGAAAAGATTACTGAATCAAGAAAAGACAGGGAAAATGGTTTCAGGTACAGGATCACATACCTAACGAAGAACACAAACTGAGAGATATACTGAGAAATATAAAATGTAGTTTTAAAACCTTCTCCAACCTCCTACCGAGTGATAAAAGTCAAAGTTTATAAATAAGTATGATGATGAGTGAGAGAGATGAGAGGTGAGAGGTCTTCGCCTTTTGCAGGTGTGAGCCATGAGCTAAATACAGCCCTTGTCACAGCTGGGTGTACTGACACTCCATCCATTGCAGTCCGCATGGAAGCTCATAACAAGTTTTCATTTTCCTCTCTCTACCTACGAAACTGGCATATATGTATTTGTGTGTGTGTGTGTGTGTGTTTGATTGGATTCACCTTTAGGCGAAAATAACAAGCCTGTTATTTATTTGAAACTTGACATGCACATGAAATCACTGTGCTTGTTACAGACACAAGAGATACCTCATTTTACCTGAGGTAGCATGAAAAAGAGTTGATTCCAAAATCTGCCATCAAAGCAAATTAACAACTTGAAAAGTTAAAAAGCATCAGTATCTCCTGTCCATTTTATTTGCATGGAGTTGGATTTACACATAGCTACTGTAACAGTTACAGACAGAAAACAGATACATGTTTTGCCAGAGCAACAGAGCAACAGCTGTGTGTGTTCCCAGTCATCAGAGTGTCTTTTGAGATAGCTCAATGCTCTATGCACTTCCCCACTTTTACTCCCCTTCTACTCTTTGAAAAAAGTCGCTCTCAAAAGACACAGAACATGCAGGCACCAGGCTGTTGAAATCAGAGCTGTTGCTGTAAAGTAAAGTAACGTAAACTTCCTCGGCCATGCCTGTACACTAACATATACAGACAAGGGTTTCCCTCGGGAGCAGGTGGGGGACGCTGTCTGCACACCAGAGAGTATTGCTTCTTTCCATTAAGATGTCAGCTGAGATCACCCACACTCAGTCACACACTTTTTTGACAGCAGGGGGATCACTGCTTCTGCAGGTGCTCCCATGAGACGTTCTCCCCACACACACAGGGCTCAGTCCGAGAAAACGTTCTCTATGTAGGATTGTTCTTTAGCTAGAACACGTGATATCATCATCATCATCATCATCTTTGTTTGCCAGACTCAGGGTCCAAAAGAACACTCAGACTATACTGATAGAACATTCCCCGAACTGCCACACACTAGAGCACTGATGGAAAGCAGACACACTCACACAAACATTCACACACACACACACACACACACACACAAGATGCAAGAAAGTTTGCATTCTTGAGTCAGTAAGCAGGGCTCCTTGTGACAGTGTTGAGTGAAAAGTTGTGTACAATCTTTTCTTTCCATATCACCATATCTGCACTGATATTCAAGACAAAACTGTTTCATGAGGGCAGATGACAGTGACTGCTGTTTATGAAGAAGGAACTTTCCCTAAACTCCTCATGAACATGACATGTTACTGTTTTCCTGATGGGTGGAGCAGTAACTCTGAGGATTCATCCCATATGGTTGATCCAAGTTCATGGTTGGTCCTATAGTCAGAGAATCTCAGCAGTAAGTAGTGAGGTGGCCAACCTTCAAAGAGAAAATTAGTCAATAGCTATTGCCCACTAGAGCCGTTAATGCTAAACATCTTGCATCACCATGGAGTGGCATCCTGCAGTGCAGTTCAGTGAAATCTCTTCCACTGCTGACTCTCCAGTCCGGGCCGTGCTAGTTCCTTACTAGTTGCCCCAGTGGGTTTCCAGGCATGTCAGCCTGGCTCATCTCTCCATCCAACATCACCCACCAACCAGCCCCTGCCATCGCCACCACCACAGCACCCAGTCACCTCCCCAAAGCAAGGCAGGCCGCCACACTATCAGACTTAATTAAGATTGAGCTATGTAGGTCACACACTGAGCTTTTATGTCATGTTGACTTGTACATTCCAACAAGGTCTACAAACCCCAGTGAGTTGGTCTGTCAAACTGCGGGATGATTATGAATTCCATGATGAGGCACTGGGAGAGCATCAGATGTGCACTATCTCTGCCCCAGTACTAATCGTCATTACAAACTGTCATCCCCTGTGGTTATTCAGACAGGGAGGCTACACCGGATATGTTACAGATGCGTTAAGTCAAAGCCCCATCTGCAGTAACAATTATCTTCTACTATATAATCAAAGGAACTGGCTGTACCTGACACGGCAGTGCAGCGGTCATTCAAAAAAAAACAGGCCAGTTTTTTAAATGTTTTCTGATGCGTATTTAACTTAACTCGTCCATAACGCATCCAGTGTAGCCCCAGGGTTAGGCTGCCTGGTGTCCATCCCTCTGTCTCCTAATCACTCAAAGAAGCCCAAACATTTATCTACATGGCTGGCTGCAGTGGCTTTCTTTTTTTTTTACCAGCGCCAATTCAGAGAGATCTGTATACATTTTGTTCTTTATCACGCTCTAAATTAACCGATGCAATCACTGTAATTGAATTCTGCCAGGATAAAAGTCAGCGGTAAAGAAATAAGGTGCCCCCCCCTCCCCCAACCCCAACACACACATACACACACACACACACAAAGAAACACACACACTCCATCCCTTACCCCACAACCCACACCACCAATCCATTTTTCATCAGCTCATTACTTCAAATCTCCATTATCTTGACAATGACATTGAAGCCCCGCTGCAAACCCAAGACCCATTTATCTTTACAGAGGGAGGAAGGGAGATTCGTGTGTGTGTGTGTGTATGAGTGTGTGTGTGTGTGTGTGTGTGTGTGTGTGTGTGTGTGTGTGTGTCTAGTGGGAAGGGGGGGTATGGGTAGATAAAATCCCAAGCCCATATAAACCAGCTCTCTGGCGGAAAATCACATGATCAACAACTACCACTCTATCTGCCCGTTCAATCCTACATGCTGAGCCTGTGAGAGTCAGATACTTTATTTAGACAATTTCCCCACTATGACACAAATGAGGCTTTCCACGGCATCATTATGGCATGCTGATCATGTTTCCATCTCATTTCAGTTCAGTTCACTTCAGTTCAGTTCACTTTTCCCCTCATCCAAGCCTCAGTTTTGCTTCAGTGAGTGGTTCCTAAATAGGAGTTTGTTGTTGTTGTTGTTGTTGTTGTTGTTGTTGGTGGTGGTGGTGGTGGGGAGGTGGGGGGGCTTCTCTCCCCCTCCATATGCTGCAGGGTGGGCATGTCTGATTTGATCTGCTCCTCCACTGCTGTGGCTTTTACAGTAAGAGCCGCACGCCAGATTTCAGTTTGGCAATGTGTGTGTGTGTGTGTGTGAGTGTGTGTGTGTGTGTGCTTGTGTGCGCATGTGTGTGTGGATGTAATTTCTATACCACCTCTGTTGACTACTCAGTGGCACCTGTTTTATTTTTAACTTCTCACCAGGTAGTCATCCACACACCACACACCTTATGCCTTAGTTACAAGCTTCTGTAAAACAGCTAAAAAAAATCTCCAACTCAGAGAGAGAGAATGAAGGTATGATGGAAGGAGGAGAGAAATATAGAGTAGGGTAGACATGAAAGAAGAGAGAAGATACACTGCTATGAAATAAGGGAGAGAGGAAGAGCGCGAGAGAGCAATAGACAGAGAGATGACAGAGAGAAAATTAGAGCGGTGGGAATGTGAGAAAGAAGGTGAAAGAGGAAAAGGATGGGAAGGACAAAAAGAAAAACAGAGAGTTATATTGAAAGAGAGAGAGAGGACAAACTGTTAGAAAAAGAGAGAGAGAGGGAATGGTAGGCTGTCAGTTGCCCCCCGCTACACACACACATACACACACATACACACCACCACCACAGTTTGATGAATAGTTGAGAGATTAATGTGGATGTACATTGACTGCAGTGCCTGTGGTTTAATCAATGTTCTGAGCATCTCCTCCTCCTCCTCCTCCTCCTCCTCTTCCACACCATCAGCACCGCCACTGCTAGCTTCCCACTTCCCTAATACTCATCACAGATACTACTACTGTGTGTGTGTGTGTGTGTCTGTGTGTGAGAGAGAGAACAAGGGAGAGAGTGTATTAAGTGCACATTCTTCCGCCTTTTCAGAGGAGTGTATTAAGTTACTGTCACTATTCTTCCGCCTTTTCATTGTCTTTCCATTCACTTTGGATATTATTACTGTCAGCTGTAAATGCATACCTTAGTCTCCAAGAGAGCCTTCCATTCACTTTGAAAGCAGCATGTAAATGCTACCTTAGTTCCAAGAGAGCCTGACAGAAAAAATATGACAGCAAGAGCTACTGTTTAAAAAGAACCATTAGAGATCACTACGTCACTCAAGACATTATTATTATTCAACATGGGAAAATATGCCACTTTCCGTCTCAGTGAAACCCTGTTTGTAAGACAACTCCCTTATCTTCCCCCTCCCCTGCCTGTTTCCAAACCTCTGTCAGCAAACACTTCCTGATTCATATTGTACTTGTTTTTTAATCCTTCGTGTCAGCATCCGCCTGCGTCTGCCAAGATGACAGCATTCATCTGATTCTGTCCCCTGGCTGTTTAGCGTTATTTCGTTCTGCTAACAGAATATTAACATGGTGAACTCTTCATGTTGCAGCCCCCAACCCCCAGCCCCTTTTTAAAGCCTTCAATTAGAGTGTTCTGTTCTCTATTCCATTTCACTGGCAGTGTTATTGGGTCACAGCAATTTGTCTCGGTCTTTGACAAAATCCAAGGGAAAATGGCTGCTGTATGTGTCAGGCTAAACTATCTCTTCCTCCTCCTCTTCTTCCTCACTTGCTTTGCAGGAAATGTAGTGGGGTTTTTTTGTTTTCTTTTCTTTTGTTTTTTTCTATCGCTCTATCAGTCATTAACCTACTACCTTACTAATGAGACCCTTAGAAATGTCTCAGTTCATTCTCAGGATTCCCACAGCTTCCTTTCACTTCAAAAAAAGAGTTATGAGTCATGCTTTATTTTCATTGCAGGCTGCAGACCTGATTTATTTTCTTAAAAGCTTAAATAATAAGAATTAGGCCCGTGGCTGGCATGTGAGATAAGATGTGTGGTGGAGCCACATCTGAAACATATGATCATGAAGAGATTCTATGTGAGGGTTAAGACTGTCGTCCGCATTACAAGCATTGAACGGTGGCAAGGAGGGCTGTCAGAAAAGCCCTTTTGATGAATTGGCCTTTAGTTCCGAAGTCGTGAGCTGGAACTTTCCCTATGAGCTCTTAGGGCTCAGCTCGCATTAATTATTAACAGTCTGAAACACTTTTCCAATCTCCCACGTACGTCTGCCTGTCTGCCATGTTAAGGGGGGGGCGGGGAGTAGAAAGAGGTTACTCTAAGACAAGGGTAAAAAGGGTAGCAGAGAGGTCTCACAACTGCTTTCTGACACATTTCCACAGTGTGTGGTGGGAGAGAGAGAGGAAAAAAAGGAAGTGTGTGTGTATGAGCGTGCGTGCTTGCGTGTGTGTGTGTGTGTGTGTGTGTGTGTGTGTGTGTGTGTGTGTGTGTGTGATAACCTAACCTTGAGCTGGAGTGTGTGGTTGAGAATGGAGCCCAAGGGCATCCCAGCCACCCAGCCTCATCACTTAGACGCCAATGCTGCCGCCGAGCAGCGGCCCGCCTCATTAGACTTATCCCAACTCTCTCATGGCCCACTGCTCACTCGCTCAGACACACACACACACACACTCTACCCATTTTCAGAGTACACACACATATATACACCCACATGTATACACACACATACATACACCTCTCTCTCTCTCTCTGTGTCTGTCCATCGTGAGAACACATATGTGCACACCCAGGTGTGGACACACACACACAAAACACAAACACTCATAAACATAAAACATAAACACTCATATACATACATTCTCATACACATATTCACATATAGCTGTCACACAATCCTACACACACACACATAATATGATTGCCTGAATATGAACTCCTACTCTTTACTTTATGAAGTTACAGTACCTTTGCTTAGTGTCATTCAGCAATGTGTAAAATGCATCTTCTGCCCTGGACTTGCACCTCTGTCCTCCATCCAGTCCCTTTGCTGCACAACTGGAAGACATTTGAGAGTCTCTCTACATACAAGTTAAAGTACTGACTTGCTGTATTCTAGTTTCTCAAGTCTAAGCAACTATGTAGATAGTTTACACAGTAATCAATAGAAGTAACATCAAATTTATAAACAATTCATAACCATTGTATTTGATGATAAATGGTTATTTCAGAATCCTAAATCGGGTCAAGAGCTTTTTCAAGTCAATTGCATGTGGAAAGGGGGAGAAACACATGGTGCTTTTCCCTCTCCCATCTGTAGCAGCTGAAGTAGTGCCCTTTGGAGAGAGCTCTTTTCTCTGACGCACATTTAAGCGCAAACACAGTCTAACAAATGACTGCGTGGATGTTTACACTTCTTCTAACAAAGCCCCAGTGAGCAAGAGGGAGATTTATATGAACACCGCTCTCCAACACCCGGCCGTCGCACCTTTGCTGCCGACTCCGCCATAATGAGCAGACAGGTACAGAGGGGGAGCAGTGATGGATGCCTCGCCAACGCCACTGTTTCGCCCTGCCCGCCTGACTGCCCGCAAAAACACACACACAC
>JAIFZK010000017.1:6537500-6625000 GCA_027481765.1 Tenualosa thibaudeaui | reverse complement strand
TTGTTGCCATGGCGAACGCATGAGTAAACAGGAAGACTAATCTCCATTTAATGTGCGACATGCATCATCATTTCAGAAGGTCTAACATGACACACGGAAGAGTAAGATTAATGTTTGGCATCTGCACTGCACACACACACACACACACACACACACACACAAGGAAGTGGGGGTTCAAATGGCCTTAAAAATAGCAGTAATCTGCTGATGAATTGCAAACATGGAGGTTTTTAGTGTTATTTAGTTATTATTATCAGAACCTCATATTTAGTGAACTCTCTGACTGACACAGATGAGTACTATTTTGTTTTCTTTTGTTTACTCATTTGTGTTTTGTTTTATGGACTGTATACTGTATGTATTTTTGTAAGTCTCTCTCTGTGTTTACAGGTATGTCTTTATATCACTGGGTATGCAGGGTATGCGTGTGAGCGTGTATGTAATGTGTTGTGTGTGTGTCTGTGTGTGTGCGTCTGTGTGTGTGTGTGTGTTTGTATGCGTGTGTTTGTATGCATAACATGTATGCTACCCAAGCTAGCGTTCCTTCATCCCCCTGCCTCCCTCCAGTTTGTGGTCGAAGCGGTAGCTTTTGATGGATGATATTACAGCACAGTTCTGTCATGTGCCAATTGGCGTCCCTTGGAGAAGGTAATGGGTCTGGACGAAGTTGTGATTCTGAACATTTTCATGCAACAGCACATTTCATAACCGCCTCTGTCAGCTTTAGTAGGAGGAATTACTGTCTTCAGGGTAGCTGCTTTTACTCGCTTCTCTTCCTGCTCTTGGGCATTAGTTATGCTATTATGACAGCAACTGTGGCATCACAACAGTCTGGTCATCAGGACACCATCTCTTTCATAGTGGTTTCTAAACCTCGCCTTCCAAGTCTTTGAAGTCCATCTCTATGTGTGGAACATGTGAAGTTCTCTGTCCAAAGTATAAGCTTGTGTAAACTCACACAGTCACACCACAAGTGCCTTTTCACCTTACAATACATCGCATATGGCGTATTATGGAAACAGTTTTGCCCAGGGACATTTGTACAAAATCACTGATTATTATTATTATTATTATTATTATTAATGTCTTTATTGTCTTAATTATAATAAGTCAGAACTTATTACTTATTGGTTAGGAGGCCTTGAGGTCCACCAAGATGATACATAGCAGTTATATCTGGAAATGGAAAAACAAATGTGTTTCTTACTTTGTGGTTACCGTTTAGCTCAACAGGTCAGAAATCATGCGCTTAAATGTGACTGGCTGCTGTGATCAGTGGGGGCCAATCTTGTAAGAGGAGAGAGGGAGAAAAAAAGAGTGTGTGTGTGTGTGTTATTTTGTGCATACCCCAAAGCAGCATTTCCAACTGTGAATGAAATGAGGCCATGTAACTACATTTTAGCAGTTCGGCCTTTTTATTTTCTCTTTTATGGAAGTGTGTTAGCTTAGTAGTACAATTTGGCTTGGGTATGGTATGGAATTAAAATGGCTCAAATTCAGAAGCACCAGAGAGGCACATAATGTAAAACACTGACTGGCCTATAGATTGCCTCTATGATCAGTTTTAAGCTATAGATGATCCCAAATCAGTCCTCCTAGAAATGGAGCAATAATGTTTAGCACATGGAAAATGTGCTTTATTGTGTTTCAGGTCTGTCACCCTCAGGGCAAAATTTCCGTACAGTGTCACTGAGCAACTACCATGGTAAGTGTGGAGAGTGTTCAAAATGATAGCCTCTGTCTGTTAGCATTCAGTTATCGTCAGCATAAATCAGGATCAGAATGCCTGAGAAATTAAAAAAAGAGTAAACACCTCTCACTGAATAGTCATTCTTGTGATCAACAAGGCTTTAATATTTTACCATGCTAATGAGCCACAAAGTGGCAAAGTCAAGTGGAGGAATGGACTGCAATTAAAGTTAATGGTAAATGGCATGATAGCTAATGCAGAGCGAGTGAGCTTGCTTACTTATTTATTTATTTATTTTATTTTTTTTCATGGTTTTGGAATGAGTTTTTTACCTAATCTTTGCTATAATGTTAAGATTCACACTCAGCTATTCATTTAGATAAATGTAAATTACAATATAACTGGAAATGACAGGAAAAAATACTATAGTATAAGTAACAGGTCATAATGGGTAACACTGTAGAGATCAAGAGATGTATCCTCAAGGTGATGCATAAATGTGTTGTTACATTACATGTTTAAACTAATTGTAGCATCATGCATCCGAGATGAACAGAGAATGCTTAGAGTCACAATCTCCTGGACTTCCCCAGCTCTGTGCACATGTGATGGCTTCCCTACCCCACTCAAGCCACCCACAGAGGCCATACCAGTGGAGCCACAACAAGAGCCCCTTTGATAGGCAGGCAGCGGGGCTCACATCACAGCTGTTGCTCACAGAAGGAGAGATGAAGCGGAGCCAGAGCATGTCCAATCGCACACAAACTTTTACAGCCTGCCTTATCTGCGAGACCGAGAGCATGGCCAGTGCAATGATCTGTGAGAGAGAGGGAGAAAGAGAGAGCAAGAGAGAGAGATTCTTATGTTTGGCTGGTCACATAGTGTGGATGGAGTAATCTGGCAAGAGGAGATACAGAGAGAGAGAGAGAGTTACAGCCTACAGCACAACCTTGGAGGAAGCTAGCGATGGCACGTCAGACACATTTACTGACTTATCGCCGCCTCCAGTTCATCATCTTATAATCCTTCCTTGACCTGCAAGGCACACAGAGAGAGAGAGAGAGCACCTATGGTCTTTAATTGATCAGGGTGTTCAGGGTGCATTTCTGTGTAGGGAGTCTCTGCATGAGGACCACAAGCGAGGAGGACCTTGGTGAGGTCTGAGAGGTTAACTCACAGACCTAGAAGGGTCTGCTGAGCAAGGTGAGTCATGTGCCAAGCAAACGCCCACCCATCCACCCTTCCCTGCACACACGCACACACACACGCACACACACACACACACTCACACACATACACACACACACACTCATTAACACAGAACTCATACACACACAAACACACAAACTGAATGTCTTGGACTGGACATTGGCCTACTGGGATGGGAAGGCTTACCCGTTCCACATTTGTGGCGAGCCATGTTCATTGTGCCCGTTTTGTGGCTGTCATACTTGTAGATGGTAGTCTATCACAGCAAGCAGGCTACATAAAATAATGCCTGCACCTGTATCATCTTTATTTATGTTATTATTTCTTAAAACTGCTTTTTCTATCTGTGTTTTTTTTTTTTTCAATTCCCCCGTCTTCAGCTTTTCCCTGACTGTCTCCATCTCCTTCATGTGATGCACGCATGCACACATGCACCACGCCAAACATTCAACCATGTATTTTAACATATATGATAGCCTTTTGCATTTTGTTGGCTAGAAATATTTGTGTACAAACCCAAACATCATTAAATTCATTTTTGTATGACTCGAAACCACGGATGACCGCATTGAACCATTCATCTCGGATCAGCCCGTGCATCACTGCCACACACACACACACACACACACACACACACACACACAGAGTCTCTCTCTCTCTCTCTCTGTCTCTCATACATACACACACGCATACACACACTCACACACACACATACAAACATACACAATTACACACACTTGTGTATGTTGGCAGGCAGAGTCTTCCAGCTTAGCACACCACTTTGAGCAGGACAGGGAGGAAAATTGAATAGTGACAGTTTGGGCTTTTGATGGATGCCTTGTCACTTGGCCACTCTTGCATCTCTCTTGCAATAGATGTCGTGACTCTTTTTGTAATTCAGAGAGCAACAGCTCATTCAGAATCACGTGCATCTTCATCTGCAGTGCAACCACAGCCAGTGGTCCTTGGACTCCCATCTACTTATGAGCAGCTGATCATCACTTAACTCTTTCTAACATGTCTAAAAAATCTGATTATATTATATAGATATATTATATATTGTCTGGACCATGAAATCATTCACTTAAATTGTAATCATTTCCCATAAATCTTCAACACACATCTAACCAGTAAATCAATGCATCAGTCATATTATTAATCACAAATGCAGATTTTCATAGGATGTATAAAAAGCCTGAAATGTTTGAAACACATATTGAAACATGCATGGCTTAAAGACTGTGGTGTACCTTTTGTCCTGACCTGATTTTTTACCTCCAAAGCTCCCCTGCAGTTGCTGATTTTTGTTTTTTAATAGCAATGCTGCACATTCTCACTAATCCATGTGGATGTGTTTGCAGATCAAAAAAATCTGAACCAGCAAGGATAGTTTTTGTATAGTTATGCTGACTGACAAGGTAATAAACACGATTTGAGTTTTATTCAGTTGCGGTTTCGTTGGCTTGCCGCCTCCCCTTTTAAGTACATTGCAGTGCAGTGTAGTAACTGCGGAATAAAGGTAAATGCAGCCAAGAGAGCCTTCATTCACACCGTAATGAGCCATTTTACCATCAAAGTGCCTACAATACTGGTAAATTAACCTTAAAATGTTGCCTGATTATTCAAACACAATTTCATGTTTTGTTATTGCTCTTTACACTGAGTGCTGAATGGCTGCTTGGGTCAGAGGGTTTGTCCAGTCTTTTGTTGTGGTGTCCCAGTGTGGCTCGGAGTCCGCACAAGCTCTGCCCCCACTCGCTAGACTGGGTTCCCCCTGGTCTGTGTTGTGTCAACCCCCTGCACAAAGCTCTGCCTCGCTGAGCACGCCTCCACTGTGGACCCATTGTTCTGGGTCGCACGGACCAGTGGATGGGAGAGGAGAAACCTGACCGTACTGGGCGTCTGGGTGACCCAGGCGGGGGTCTGGAATGGTGCGAGCCTCTTGAATACCCCCCTCCCTTTCACAACCACCACCAGTGGCACCACCAGATTATCCTAGGAGAATGGCTCTGACTGTGAGTGAATGAGCCAAAGCTTTACCTGTATTGTTGCCAAGTGTCTCACCTGGCTAGAATGTGGTAGTGGTGAAATACATCAGTGTGGATATAATCAGCTTTTGACTCTTCCTTTGACTATTTGTGTGTGTGTGTTCACTTGTGCTATGCGTTATCAGGCGAGCTTTGACTCATACTTAACCATTGTTACCCACTGGCAATAAAATGAGACAATATGTGATTGAAGAAATGCCTGTGTTAACCATGATGGGATAAATGGGTTTGTTAGGCTTTATCATGAATGTCAGATATTCATTTACACACTATGCACACTTTGATCTCTTCTGCTCTGTGCAGTGACTATGATGAAGTGTAATACCACCGATTCAGATTGACATAAAACATGACCCAGATTAAGGTTTTTTGTTTCACTTCACACTTTTGATCGTTTGAAGAGATGATCAGGCTGCAGTTGTCATCTGTCTGCTTTGTCGCTGCGCTACTGTAGGGAAAAAATGGTACTCAATGACCTTCCACAATCCATCCTTATGAATGGAACTCACTGTTACTTGGTCACCTGAATCTCACACATAAACATACATCCACACATGCACAAGTTTCCACACAACAGCAGATAGGAATGACTAAACATTTAGGTATGAATAAACACTTAATACACAACACATACATGCACACACTTGCACACATACACACACAGATACAATCACTCATGCATGTTCGTGTGCACACACACACACATTGCGCTTAGTTAAAAAGGCCTCCTTCAAAGTTGGGCTGGCATGTAGACTATAGGCTTTGTTCATGTTGGGATGGGGGATAGGGCTTCTAAATGGATTTAATATTGTGCGGAATAATCCACTATATCCACTAGATTTAATATTGTGCAGAATAATCCACTTTTCTGCAGTAAGAACACAAGATAGCATGCCCCCCGAAACAAGTACTTCTACTGAGTGCATGTTCATATACATGATGATGTTGGATGAGGTTAGGATGCATTAATTAATTAGGAATTAGGAATTATCCACACTGTTGGCTACTTATAATGTATATAATGTAAGTGCAGAAGAATATGTATGTAGTAACAAATTAATAACAGTTATGCACTGTTATGCGATATAATGCCTAGAACTTGGACGCTAACATTTTAATTAACAATAAATAAACTGAGAATCAAAAGGTTTATCAGTGACTTGACATTATACTGTGCTTTGGCAGCAAACACTTTCAAGGTCATCAGAACACAGATCTTTTATTCTCATCCTAAATGAACATGTAATCAGAATTTTTTTCAGACGTTTTCACACCGATCCTCAGGGACACACACACACAGAGAGAGAGAGAGAGAGAGAGAGAGAGAGAGAGAGAGAGGAAGAGAGAGAGAGAGAGAGAGAGAGAGGAAGAGAGGGAGAGATACAAACTTAAAGAGAAACTCCATTATGAAAGAACGGAAGCCGATTCTGATGATCTGTATTGAAAGTCCAAACACGCAATACCATGTCAAACAAAATTATGTCAGGCTGTTTCTATCCATTGGCTTAACCTATTCTATAAAAATTAATTCTGGATGTGTCTGAAATGTAGTCTGAAGGACTAAAAACCCAGGAACTGAACCCAGAAAAGAGTTCCATTGGCTGAAAGTGAGAAAAAAACTTTTCATTTAGATTGAATTATGTACAGTCTGCACACAGCTCTGCATTTTTTTCAGCCATTCCTCCTGATGCAACAGCTCTAAGACAGCAAGTATTGTATTTCTATAAGTTTATTGCAGAGATCCCCAAGATACTCCAGTACGTTCCATGTTTTATTTGTGATTTGTGTGCATCATATGAATGTCTTATTTGTCATGCCAATAGAGTATTTTGAATTTGAACTTGAGAGAGCAAGAGGGTGAGACACTGACAATGAAAGAGAATCTATCATTGACTGATGAGACTGAATGTTATTCCTTCATAATTGTTTTATTATTGATGAGCAAAGGTTGTGAATTCAAAGCAGGCTATTTACACAAAGGCATTGTTCAAGTCAGTCAATACAGTATGATGTGAACAGCCCTGAAAACGTTCAGGAGAGAGCACCCTTAAAGCACCTAGTTTGTTACATCGACAACATCTCAAATACATCAGATCCTGCCTACAGAGAACATCCTCCAGGGAGATGTAGATGTAGGTTGGGGGTTTCACGTGAAGGATTAGTTGAGTTTGAGCGGTCAGTTTTGAGGTGATCTTTCATGAAACTACAAAATTACTCTAAAAGGAAATCAAACATTCAACACCAGACAGAGAAGCAAAACACTAAAACATGTGTTTCAAGCAAACACTATGCTTAAAGAGAAAAAAGAATCAACATTATCAAACCAGTACTTTAATATTACACCAAAGAACTTGAGTGATGGGCATCTGAATGGAACATCTGAATAGTTGAACAACTGAATGCAAATTAAAGGCTAACTTGTTGGGTCAGTGATTTTTCTCAAGAACAGCTCTGGATGGGACTGTGGGCTTCCAACTGCAATGGCTTGAGGTGAATTTGTTTCAGTGTACTGAATGAATATGGTTATAGATATAAGGCACAATGTTTTTTCAATTTTACAGGTTGCTATTATTGTATAACAGAGCTTAATAGTCATAAGTATATTGAACAACCAGAAATTTTGATCTGGAGATTTGAGTGATGCCAACTTTTAACTGACAGGATGGTATTTATCAACTTCCAATCAAAAGTCTCACTTTAAAGCTTTCATCTCACTAGCTCCTTAAGAGGCATGCTCATGCTCCATCCTGGTTCCTGCAAATGGAAAAGTGAGCTATAAAAGCATCCATTTTCACTTGGCACGGTTGGGGCCATTGATGGGTATTGAGTTGCGAGGATTAAAAAAAGTGCAGGCTGGCCAAATTTTGGATGGAGTGAAAGATTCTTAATCCTTTTTCGAGGTGTGTGTGTGTGTGTGTGTGTGTGTGTGTGTGTGTGTGAGAGAGAGAGAGACTCCTGTATATAGTGATCTCCTTTCCTAATCATGAGAGCGGGGCCCAGTGTAGGGGTGACTGACTGGGGCGTGAGGAGGGCAAACAGCTCATGAGTGGCACAGCTAGTCTGTCACAGTAAGGCGCAGAGAAAGTAGAGATGGCAAAGCCACAGACAGAAAAAAAACAAGAAAAGAAAAGACCAGCGGACTAGAAACAGGAGCTGTGCAGCTGGGCCCACACATACTCAGAGTCAGCATCACATTAAGCAAACTGTTGAAGATTAGCAGAGATGGAGGGAAAGAAGGGAGGAGCGCAATAGCAGGGTGGAGGGCTGAAGGAGGAGGAGGAGGAGAAGAGGAGAGGGTCGGGATGTGATGGTAGTAGTTGGAGAACAGAGAAGGGTCTTCATAGTTCTGCGGTTTGTCAACACAGCCCTGTAAAGAGAAGAAAGGACAAGACAGACCAGGAGAGGAGAAAACATGTTAAGTCTAACACTCTTGAATGCAACATTCATGTCAAAACAGTCCTATCAGACATATGTGCACCAAGTATGATCAAACTCAAAACATTAAAGCCCCACCTAACTGACACCATAGTCCCTTACATATCATAGTTTTTTGTAACACCTGGGTCTCATGCAGGACATGTGTCTTTTCAATAAAGACATAGCAAAAGAGAGAGTGGGAGAATACAGGAGAGAAGGCAGGGGAGTTTGGTAGCTTAATCACATATTGTGAGCCTCAGGACCTCATATTCGGTTCAACTAAATTAATAACACACACGGTGAATACACACCCACACAAACACACATAGAGGTCATGGCATATGCACAGAGGAGCTACAGTTAGTTAGAACCAAGAGGAAAATTGAAACAGTTCATACACACTAAGCAACAATCTGCCTCTATTTCACATAACCTTTCATCAGGCAAGTTTTGGAATCATCTTGATTTGATTAAATGTGGTGGTATAAGGTTATATGAAGCGTATAAACACATAATATTCCCACCAGTCATCCAGGTTATGTGTTATTTAGTTTTGTGGACAAGGAGGAACACTCCATTAAAATAAAAAAATAAAAATAAAAAAGACCTTTTACTGCAAGGTTGATTATATGATTATATACACCAAGCAAAAACAATATAGTTTCTAGGTATTTAAGGTGTTTCTAAGATTTTACATGTTTTTAAGTAGCCTGTGTAGCTCTCTGGTTTTACACCTGAACCCCTCATGCTTTGTAAAAGTAAAGGTAACAGAGCCTGCAGTCGCAACTCCACGCCTGTGGAACCAGTTGCCATTTTAAATAAAAAGGTATCCCTTTATTTCTGCTTTTAAGTATAGATACTTTTTGGGCTTCCCAGCCAAACACTTTGCTTAAATGTGCTTGCTAAATAATGTTTACTTACTTATTTACAGACTTACACACTCTCACATATAGAGTCTTTGGATTTACCTTCACACTCGAATGCCTGCAGCACAGTGGTGTAGCTGGGGCCCAGCCACGATGTGTAACTGCCTACCACCCGCAACAGCTTCTGGGTGGCATCACTGAACAGCACGTTCGTTGCTCCGTAAGCCACTGAGCTGAACAGAGAAAAACCCTGTGTGGCATTGCCAAAGGCATTCTGCAAAGAGGCGAGTGATGGATGCAGAGAAAGAGAGAGAGAGAGAGAGAGAGAGAGGGACATTGTTATTTGGATTACACTTCAGTATTGTTTATATTCAATATCTCTGTGTCCTGTTTGTGTTCCCCTAATCTTTTGGCAATAAGAATATGCAATACATCTATCAATTGATCTGAATTTAAATATACATAAAAGAGAGGGAGAGAGTGAGGGAGAGAGAAAAGATAAGTGGAAGAGAGACTGTACAGAGAAAAAGACATATATAGAACAGACATAGAATAGGAGGTCTATAACTGTCTTAAATGTACACATAATCGAATAAAGGCATGATCACGTTAAAAGAACATTTTCAAATGAAATACGGGCTATGGGGGTTAGGGGTGGGGGGGTGAAGAAAGAAGGTAGAGGGAATACAAGAGAGAAATCAGGAAATCAGAAGAAGGTAAGAGAATGAGAGAGGCATAGGTGCAGGTGTGGAGAAGTGATGGGAGTGAGAGACTGGGAGAGAGATGGAGGAAGAAAGAGAGAACAGTAAGAGAAAAAGAGAGAGAGAGAAAGAGAGAAATGAACACTGGTAAGGTGACAGCTGGAGAACATTCTCTGAGAGACTGTCAGTAATCCCATTATAGGGTCTAGTCAACACATACATACACACACACACACACACACACACACACATGCACACACACACACACGCACACACACACACACACACACACACACACACACACACACACACACACTAATATGCACAGACAAAAAGACAGGAACACACACAAAAGTCTACTTCATGATTAACACACACACACACATAAACACAGCCAAAGTTATTTTGAAAGACACACAGGCACATAAATATGCATGCACTGCAGTCTAGAGTGCATCTATTCTTGTCTACACTGAAATTCCGCTGACTTTTACCCAACCAGTGACACACACACACAAACACACATATACCCCACAGATCCCACTCACATACATACACACTCACGCAGGCACGCACACACACGCACATACACTTGTTTCCACATCCTAATGAGAACCGGGTCGGACAGTGAGTTGCAGACATCACTGCAATTATTCCCCTTTCTGTCTAAGGCAGAGGTCTGTTGACTGAGCTCAGGCATATGCCAACTCCTCGGTATGATAAAAGCAATACTAAAACTAATGCTAACACTGAGCAGAAATCAATGGACAGTGGCAGGTTGGGTCTAGGGATATTATATTATATAGGGATATAGGAGATGATATTTCAAAGCCAGTCAGAAACCTGGTCACAGGATCTGGAGGGATGGATTTATACCTAAGTCCTGTTGGCCCTTAGGAAGATCCCATTGACATTTTGTCATTAACAACCCCCCCACCCTTTCTCTCTCTCTCTCTCTCTTTCCTCCTCTGTCTCTCTCTCTCACTATTTATCTACTGAATTGTACAGTATGTCAACAAATAGTAAAAAAAAAGATAGAAGATAAGGAAAGATAAGGATAAGAAAATCATCTGTGTGTTTTTCACCCTACCAGCCCATATCTCTCCCCACTGACCTGCACACGCTCCAGGAATTTGAAGACACGGCACTTGTCTTCTGCACGCACCACCACTGCGTTGGTGGGCACCACAGCCAGGTGGCAGTTCTTGTGTTCAAACGGTGAGGCTTCGCTGCCATCTGGGCACAGCAGCTTCAAATCCTCCAACTCCAGGTCCATGGCCCAGGACTCCTGGTTTCTGCCTGTCACAATAGGAAAGCGAAGCACAGAGATGATATCCTGACTGGGCCTCATGTATTACAAACACACATACACACACACACACACACACACACACACACACCTATCTCGTGCATCAGGTTTATTGCATACACCTACTGGTTACTGCCTCTCTACTCCAACACAGTTCATCAGTTCATGCCGTTTAGAGAGGTGATAAGAGAATGTTAGCCCATGATTGGGTCATGCATGCCACACACACACAAAGAGAGAGAGGTCCCCCAGCCCTAGATCCATCGCAACAATTGCTTCCTGCCAGATCAGAGCGCAATGTGGATGCATAAGCAGAGAGAAAATGATAAAAGAGCCGTGAGTCAGAGGGAGCGACAGGGATAGGGAGAGCTTTTCCCATTCAGGGCAGAAGGTGTGTGGAGATGGATGCATGCTGAATGCTTAATGGTCTGATTTGTATTCATGGTGAGGGTGGGGAGAGATGGTGAGGGGTGGCAATGGAGATGGAGGTGGGTGAGGACTGAGAGAGATTGCGCCAGCAGGCAGAAAAAAAAACAGCGTTTCCACTGTGATAGAGTCCTTTGTCTTTTCCTGAGCACTGAGTTTCATTTATTCTCAATTTTGTTTTTGGGAACAGTGGATGCCGAGACAGTGAGCAGAAAGGGGAAATGGGATTTCTCTAAGTGTCTTTTTTTCGAAGTAAAAATAGAGAAGTCTTTTTTGTCTACAGTGAGCTGCAAATCAGCCTTTGTCATTATGATACACTGACAATTAAGATGTCACAGACACCCGTCTGTTAGCCATCTGGGATAAAATGTGCACCACAGGCAGCTGAATGATAGGGAAAATACTTGTGGTTTGGCCGGAGTGTTTCAAACATTGATTGAAAAGAAAGGGCTAGACTTTCCCTCTTCAAATAGCCATTAATAAATAGTGAAGAGCTGTTTTTCTGATGTTCACATGAAACTAATTGTGGGACCACCCTGATTGCTAGGATCGTAAGTAGTCTATCTACACTATGCAAAAAGAACAGGGGAAACACACATCAGTTCAGATGAGTTGAAGCATACTGCCCTCTGGTGTGTGATGTTGGGTAGTATAACCTACCAAAAGGGCTGGACAGTACGTTTGTAAAAAGGATCCACAAAGGGAGATGTTCTAATGTCTTGATAGCTTAATGTTTTGTTTTAATAGTGATAGTAAGTACAAATAAAAACAGTCAAGATTTTTTGCAGTGTATCAATCAACTAAAGTTGATTTAAATCTCCATCAAGGAGTTTTAGAAACTACATAGCATGAAGAGCATGAAAAAACAATTTCAAAACAAACTAAAGTGCATCTTTTGGCAACGTAGGCCTAAGTGGCAATGTGGGTGTTGGTGGTGGATTGGTAACTATCCCTTTCATTTTTATCTATTTATTTATTTGTTCATTTGTTATTTAACCTTTGTGTCCCACTAAAATATTGTTTTTCTCTTTGCTGTTTTCAGTTTTGTATACATGCAGCTTCTTACACCATTATCGAGGTGCCTACATAAACTGTCTGATCTTGTGTTGTCCCCAACAAACACGCATCACCATGGTGGCAGATATCTCTGGAGTGTTGACTTGAGAGATAGTATGTGACTTACCTTGCATGTTATCAAAGACGGTAGTGTGTTTGACAAAAGCCACGTCCCCAAGATTCTCTGCCACACATCTAAAACAATTTCATGCACACACACACACACACACACACACACGAACACACACACACAGAAGAGCAGCAGAGAACAGCAGAGATACTTCAATTCAAATTAAAACTGTCCTTACATTTCAATGCCAACACATTGAATTACTCATATAACACTAACTCTAACGTCCTTTAACAACTTGAGTTTGTAGCTTGTAGTTTGTGCAAGCTGTCATCTACAGGGCAGAATTAAACAATTAGACAAATGCAGTGCAAATGGTATCTGTAAATGGTCCATATCTGGGGTACATCCAGTATGACGTACTGCTTAAGCCTGGGGATCTTGTCTCCAGTGTTCTTGCCTGATTTTCTGGTCTGCCTACCTGAGCGCCCCAGCCTCCCCAAAGTGGCGTTCCCGAGGGTTGTTCGCGCAGATGTGTCGGTCATTCTCGTCTCCAATGCACGCCTCGCAAAGGTTCTTGGGATTGTTCCCCTTAGGGTCATGCTCTGGGTCCTTGATTCCTGGGACGCAGCTGTACCCGAAGAAATCCCCCACCGCTTAGGAGACAGAAATTTAAAAAATGAGGGAAAAAAAACGTTTGAAGGACTGGACAAGCAGCTTTGGTAGCATACCGTATCTTCATAGCATACTATGTCTTTGGCACTGGATCCATGTAAACTGATACTAGAAGGAACTTGTAAATCCTTTGCATCATCATACTTTCTCATAGTTATGAAATAGTGGACAACGGCACACAGCCTTCACTTTTATGCCACTAAACAAACAAATCAAATCTTATTCCAACTGTCAAACGGTCAAAAAGGCAAACTAATAAACCATACTGGAAAGTTAACACAAACTCCTAGGCCTGCAAAACATAATTTGGACGGTCCAATGAAGAAACTGTTAACTACAATTTATAGTTCAATGAGGATTAGTATTTGTGATTTGGGTATGGTTCATTGAGTGCACAGAGCTATGAGAAACATTGAACTTTTTAATTTCAGCATTATGTTGTCAGACAATGTAGTTTTGTCCTTATTGCTATCAAATCTTCTAGAGCATTCTGCCCTTCTCTGGTCCATGTCTCTCACCATGGGGGAAGTTGCATTGCTCATCCACACCAATTTGTGACGTGTTGACCAGGAAGCCGATGGGTACAGTCCAGCCCACCGTGGTGCGGATGCCGGGGTGGCAGGAGCTGCGCTCGTGCATCTCCAGCAGAGACAGGTCGCCAGAGGAGCGCCGTGCCAGGGCAACCACGTAGTAGTTGATGCCATCTTGAGGGTGGGAGTAGTTAAAGGGTAGTAAGATTGTATTGAAGTAAGTTTTGATTTTTTTTAAGACATGATAAAACCCTTTGACCAAATAGCGACCTTGAATAAGCTGTTACCAAAACATAGTACAACTAACCTAATTGCTTTATTTTAGATAATTCTAGATAATTTTAGATAAAAATTCTATTTGTTGCACCATTGTTACTACAATTGAATGCAGACACAATGGAGAGCCCTTCATGCAAGTCATCTGCTGGCTCACTGATTTTAGACTTATCTGAACTCACCTTCTCCATTGAAAGACTCGCCAGCTGCAAGTTCAAGTCCATAGCAAAATCCTGCAGTGTAGATCTCATCAGGATACATGGTAGCAGCGTCTGCGGATCCATTCTGACCAGAATACACAGTCAAGACAAGATACACCTGCATCATGGCCAAATATCAGGGCTTGGACTAAAAAGTCCCTTGACTGTCATAAAAATAGCCTTCAGTTTTAAAGAGGAGATGGCAGGCCATGGCCATTTAAACATGCTATCATTGACACTACAGAACGACCAAGATAATTTAATACATTTTGCGCATGTTTTTTGCTATTGATGCACGACTGATGAAATGCTTAATTGATTTAACCAACATTTGGGACAACATTGTATGTTTTGCCATGTCTTTTCATTGTATAATTTTATACCATTTAAAAGGGAGAGAAATGTTCAAATTTGAACCACATTTCTGGAAGATCAGCATCTCAGTCTATGGAATCAAATCTTCAGATAATATGCAGAGTGTAGTCTGTTAAAGCAGTTGATCACCGCATCGTGTCAGTTTCACTGACCTTGATTTTCAGCATGCAGTCTGTGGGGCTCAGACCCCTGGTGCACTGTAGTTTTCCACGGAGGTTCTTGGCTGTAGCATTCCCTGCCAAATCCAGACATTTCTGCTCCTCTGCATCAGTTACTGTGCACCATGTGACTAACATAATGTAGAGTGAAATGATCAAAAATGTATGATAAGCCAAGGCAGCGTTCACCCATCAAAACAAGATACTAAAGTCCATCCTATCACAGATTTTTAATTAAGTAAACGCAGACAGAAATATTTGGAGAACATATGTCACAGGATTCACAGGATTTAAGATTCAGAATACTGGACTTCTCGAAGAAGTATAATTTTATTTCCATTTTGATTTTGTCTACCACTATTAACCCAGTCGTTATTTGCCAACAATGTGTCTGCTGATGAGGTGAAATGAATGACTCTGACACACACCAGTAACCCAATCAACATAATCCATTAGCTACCTTTTGGTTGGCTTAGTTCATGTGATGACCCAGCACCTTTAAATAATTAAGAGAGAATCTTACTGATGTTATGCTGGCTGGACACTCTGATTAATCCAAGCAGGAGGAAGGCAACGGCAAAATGCCTTGTAGAAGGGTCCATGTTCTCCATGGGGACGGTATCCTTCCAAATGCTTGCAAGCTCAGAAGAGGCAAGGAGTGCAGATGAATTAGAAAAAAAAAGTCAACAGCTCATGTTGCCCCTTTCTTATAACCACCTAACACAGAGAAGGGTTGTCTCACGGAACCAAAACTTTCCATTCATTTTTTTTTTCTTACTCCAACCTGTTGTGTTTTTTTCTTCTCAGCTCCAGCACGAGTAGATCATTTTCACTTCATCAGATCACAACTAGCCGTCTAGCATTTCCTTCAATTATCCCTTGAGACGGGATGGCATGCGGCTTCTACACACTTGGCCTAACCTGGCACCAACCAGGTCAGATCATTTCAGAGCTTTATAATTAAGTCTGAAACAATACCTCATTGTGAAGGCTCGCTAATGCGGCAGGAGATGAAATCTAGCACAGGTTGGGAACAGTCCTGGCTTTGACTCCAGATAGGTACCAAGGTCTGCAACAGCAGGGCATTGTTCTGTCACCCAGTTGAGGAAAACCTTAAAGATAAAATAAATAAGCTACTTAATGCCCATGCATTTCCTCACACATGTTGTTTCCTATGTGAACAACATGGGACACACAACCAGGAGTACCCTGAGATGTGTATGATAATCAGACTCAACTCTAAATCAGAGAAGGTATGATTCCCTCTGATTACAGAGGATTGATTGTTTGAGTAGCCTACAAGTGCTCTTAGCACTGAATGTAGAAACAGAAAAAAAGAACCAGTGATGCAGTGTAGTGAATGAATTCACAGTCATTTATCCTCTTTATGCAGCAGTGTCACTTAATGTGATATGACAATAAGAAAGCATGGCAAAAATGGCTTTCAACATAAACTGCACAGTGGAGTGAAACTGCAGCATGTAGGCTATAGTAAGGGCTGGCCATTAAGTGCTTGAAGCTGACTGTAAATGCTGTGCTTCAGGTTCGGGATTTGCACGTGTGAAGAGAGTGCACCTGAGGGCCATCAGGGGGCTTATCTTTGCCCTTCTGCAGCGAGGCCTGCCTTCACTTTATACCCTCTCCTCATACAGAAAACGACACACTCATTAATCAACATGCTATTTTAGAACAAAACAGAAAAATGTCAGGACATGGCCTCCTTGGCTGTCATCTCCAGCAAGGGCACTTTCTGAAATAATTTCTACCCAAAGACTCTTTGGATATGTGACATTTCTGTGGTTTTCTGTGCTCTATATAACAGCTATTTGTGCTTAATGTTAAAATAAGCCAGTTATATAAATTAAAATTAAATAAATCTTGCAGTTGCCTTTTTTGTTGAAGATTTCAGAGCTGATGTTCCCAGCAAGATAGACCACAGTATTTTTAAGGCTCAAAAATAACTTCTTGAAACCAGTATTTTAATCTAATGAAGGACTGAAAAAACTGGTTAATGTCAGTTGCTCAAGGACAACTCTGAAAGCATGGAAAGATGTTGGGGACATCTAACATGTACATGAACTGAAATTAAATATTAGATCATGCATTAGGGTTTATCTTGCATTAACATTTTACTTGAAATACCTGCTAGCTCCATTAAATTCTGTGCAAGCAGCACTTTTTACTTCAAGAAATTTGAGTGTTTCACTTTTAAAGTGAACATTTATGGATTCTTTTCTCGTTAGATTTTCTCAATTGTTTGGTGATTTTCTATAACAAACAGCTGCAAAAGAAAAGAAAAGAAAAACAGCGAATGACCTTCAGAAACGTGTAGCTCAAATATGCTAGTTTAAATTTCAAGAATGGTTGCTTGTGTGCTAAATGTTGCCATGAACGCTGTGAATTAAAAGTTCTGTGCCATTGTTCAGTAAGATAAAGACAAAATAACTAGTAATCTTGTCAACAGTTTACTCTTTGAGCATTTTATATATTTTTTTTTCTATTTTAGGCTACATCTATCAATTTCAGACATAAAAGGTGGTATTTTACAGACATACTGTATACAGTAGGAGATTGCAGAAGTCATATTTATTGCATAACTACAGTTATGCTTCTCCTGCAGTTTGTTGTCAGACGGGATTAGTCCATCATCTATCCATCATATTTAAGACCTTGGTTGATTCTATACTAAAAAATTGCCTGATGATGGTCTGACCAAAACGTTGCACTGTAAAATAAGTTCAAGTGCAAATGAGGACACTGTTTTTTTTTTTCTTGAAGTTGTTGACTCTATAGACCTTCTCCAACACACCCATCAATTTTTTCCCCTGACCAGACTATTTTAAAGAGCCGTTCTTTCCCAAGAAAAGGGTGAAAAGGGAAGGACTGCATATAATATTATATATTTTGAAACACAACCTAGGGCTTAGGTAATGCAAATGTATTTATTGATCTCTATTCAGTGTATCTTCTACAAAAGCTGTCTTATTTAGATTTAGGAGGACTCAATATACCCCATAATGCATTCCTCAGTAAAATTGTTTATATTGACGTCACTTCAACGCTTCAAGCAAGAAAAGTAGGAGGTGGTCGGAACTTCTATCGTTTCATTCGAGCCTAGCGGACACTAAACTCCAGATTTATGGAGGGGTTTGAACCCAAAAAGTAGTTTTCAACAAGATATGTATCACTGTTTTTGACAGAGGTAAGATGCATCGCCGTCTTAAACGTTAACTAGGCTCCTTAACGTTACGTCTTCTGGTAGCGGTGGTAGTCTGAAAGCTAATGTTTTAGCTAATAACAAACGTTGGTTACCGTATTGAGCTAATGTTAGATAGGCTAGGTAGCAACCAGCTATTCTAGAGGAGACTACTAATGCTAACTGTCTGTGCATGACATGAATGTCGTTAATTCTACTAATTTCCATGTAAATAGGGCGTCACTCTTGGTTAGATTGCATCTGTAGAGCATATGTTTGAAATAGGTCCGTCAGTGTAAATGACTGCCTAGCATAGAGTGCTTCAGACTGAATTACAAGTTGGCCATTATATCGATATATTGCTAATTATGGTTAGCTGTAGCGTTATTCTCTGTGCTAGTGATTGTTTGTGAAATGGATGTAGGAAGTTGCAACAGATAGGGAGCTACAATTTTAGCTTGGTCGCTATGATAACATGTTATAAATAAGAAGGCGGGTGTTAGCATTTTCCAGTCTCGCTAAATTCCTTAGGACAACCCTTGAAATAGACGCGCTATGTCCTTCCATTTGCACTGTTCTTGCCCAGCTAACGTTAAGGTTAGCAGTGTATCCTAGTGATAGGGTTATTGTGCGAGTGCGAATCGCAGATTTTTCGTTTGTTGGTTTGCAACATTTTTGCAAAGTTTCAGACCCACGTTTGTGTTCCCTTTACTCGTTATCTGTTCTATACTTCATGCTGGGATTAAAGTTCTCTTCGTCTACACGTACATTACTAGGAGGACTGGTAAGAATGTTAGGCTATAAGCTATCAAATTGTCGGTATCAACACAGAGAGAGGTTGTCTTCATTTAAAATCATGTTTTGTCATGTTTTGTTTTACAAACCTGAGAATTAGGCTAGCTACTGTTGCTGCCCTCAAGATACTTACGGTCAAATTAACCACTTCTTTCACCTACAATCTAACCTAACACCTAACATCTTTCCGGAAAATATATTGGTTAACAAGATAAAAGTGGACAAGTACTGAAATTGTGCAATGTAGCTTACTTTGGTTATGCGCAGGTCATGGTCTCTGTTAACTGGAAGACAAAGCTAGTGAGAAGCGACAACGTGACCACTATTTGGATGCTGTCTGCATCCTTGATATAATCAGTTAGGCTATCTCTTCAAAACGTGAATCACATTTTGACACATAATGTGGATTCGTAAGATTGTGATTCTGAGTGATTGTAGCACAGCAGAAATGTCCTCCATCCAATCAATCACTGAATGAATAAAGCGAGTTTGCATGGGTATCTCAATGTATCTGTATGTCTGTAGCCTATTGTTACTCATGGAATTAGGAGTTGGGGTGGTGGTGATGCTGGAGGTAGGAGAGTCTTTACGTAACTGAAGGGTTGCAGGTTCGAGCCTTGCTATCATTGAGCAAGACACAGCCTCACTGAACTGCTTCTGATGGTTTGCAAATGGCAATGGCAGCCTCTACTGTTGCTCTCTCTCTCCTTCTGTGTGTGCGTGTGTGATTGAATGTAAGGAACAGAATTGTAAAGCGCTTTGAGTACTTTGAAGTGTAGTAAAGCACTTGACCTTAATAAGTTGTGCTTACCATTTACCAGCTCTTTAGAATAGGACTAGATTGCATCCTAGGTATAGTTTTCAAAACAAGTCAATGGGTTGTGTTTGATTTGACTGATTCATTTCATTTTCTCAGATGGATGTGCAGGCATCCAGACACTCTTCTTGCAACTGAGGTGTGTGTCTGTTTACTGTATGTATGAGTTTCTCCAGTTAAAGAGCATCTGTGTTACAGACACTCTCAGCATTGGCTTTAGACATCTCCAATCACTGTGTGAAAGCGGTATCTGTTTAAAAAAATGTAAAAAACATTTTTTTTGCCGGTCATCTCATGATGCACCACGCAGCTCCACAGTTCGCTTTGATGTCATTCAGTGGCGGGCCTAGGTTTTTCTCCCCTGTTGCCACGGAAACCCCCCCCCCTTTCTCTTGCACAGCACACTCATGCTCATCTCTCTCCCCTCTAAAAGAAGTGGGGGAGTGTTTGGGTTTTTCACAAGACTAGAGGCAAGGCAGGACTGCAGACACCAAAAGGAGGGACAGTTTGACTCTCCAACTGACTCTAAGATTCTGAATGTAATTCTTTGTACCTGGATGATTTTTGTACAAGACAGTGGTTCTCTGTATGTGTAGGTCATTTGTGTGTTTTGAGTGTGGGGTTAGTTTGTGTGTTTCTCTCATTTACAATCTGTGTTTGTCCTCTAACTGTAGTGTTTTGTTTGTTTTTGTTTTCCCCTTCCCCTTTTTAAACTCTAATTGCCAGTGCGGTGAACCAAATGGGTCATTGCAGTGCCCCAGTCCTTCTGTTCATGCTGCTGAAGATCGTGCAGACATCAGCTGAAGGTAAAGAGAGCCCAAAGCTCCACTGTGCACTAATTCAATTCCTCTCTTTCTCTCTGTCTCTCTCTTTCTTTTTCTTTCTCTCTCTCTCGCTGTCTCTCTCATTGCACTCACCTCCTTTATGCATTCTCATTCATTCACTAATTCACTCTTTCTCTCCTTCATCCTGACCCCCCTCCCCTCCCCGACACACAATCACACACTCACAATCACACACTCAAACACCCACACACACGCTCTCTCTCTCTCTTTCCTTCTCACTTCCTATCTCCATTTCCCTCTCCCTTCCTCTTTCTGCCCCTTGTCTCCCCATCTCCTTGACCCACCCGCCGCCCCCATCCACCACCAGATGCCTCTGCTCCGATCAGACAGGCAGCCATAATTCTCCAAATCAACTGTTATTGCATGATCCTTATCACCGGCAATCATCTACTCTCTCTACAAATCTCATTCTCCCCTGGGCCCTTTGAGGCGCATAAATTGTGTGTGTGTGTGTGTGTGTGTGTGTGTGTGTGTGTGTGTGTGTGTGGATATCTTCTCCTCCAGTCTTATGTTCCCCAGCACAAAATCTCCCATTTAAACGAGATCATACGTCTCCAAGAGAATTGGGCATCTTAATCGTTATCTGCCGTTAAAAAGCCTGCTGTTTATCCAAATTACTGCTAGTATTTGCGGATGACCTCTTAGGACTATAGTGATGTTAAGACCCACATGCTGAACTGCCATGAGCAGTGCACTGGCATAGCTAAATAAGTCATTTCACTCAGCCGCAACTGCATGCCTAATTGAGTTCAGTCTGATTGGTGTCTTCCTGTGTGCATGTATAGGGTGGAGTGTCGTGTGTGTGTGTGTGTGTGTGTGTGTGTGAGTGAGACTTTGACACAAGCGCAAGCATTGAATATGCTTGAATGTGAATGTCTGTCTGCCTTCCTTCCTCTGTGTATTCATGCATTTGAGTGTGTGTTTGTGTGCCTTCAGATGGTGTCATTGAGTGCGCGTGTGAGGGCTACAGCTGCATGGCGGAGCTGTGCCATGGAGACCAGTGCTACACCTCCGTGATGCTGGGTGGCCAAGGGCCCATCTTCACACGTGGGTGCCTGCGGGGCCAAGAACATGCCAGCATGACCTGCCAGACAGACACCAACTACGTGGTGGAGTGCTGCACCCTGCCCATGTGCAATGCCAACACCAGCAGCGAGGCACTGCTCAGTCAACTGCCTGCGGGTACCTACACACACACACACACACACACACACACACACACCTCTGTGTAAAATTAGGGGTTAGGGGTGTCAAAATGCCACATTGTTTTGTTTTGAATTAGTATGCATTTCCACCAAAGGTCACATGGTAATTTAGTCTTGCTCAATTGTATAAAATGATAATAACGCCATGATGAATGTTAATTGGGTATGGCATGTCAGATATGACGGCCCAAGATTCTGGCAAAAGGTTATTTGAGCTCAAGGCTCAATGCTTCTGAAGCAACATTTTAGTTTAGCTGGAATTGTGTATAACTATAACCACACTACAATGGACAAACCACACTCTTTAAGGCCCTGTTATTCCCTTCACTCCCCAAATCTGGTGTGAATCAATCCATAGTCCTGTTTTTTAAGGCCAGTGAGTGCTGTCAGTAGGAAAAAAACAACAGGGTATTTAATACAATGTAGGCCTAACAGCCGGCTTGCTGTTTGATCTATGTTGTATCAAATTTTCTGGTTCTTTTTCCTGCAAACAGCATTTGGTGACTTCAAACAACAGGGATATGGATTGATTCACACCGGATTTCTCCTTTAAAACCTGTTGTTGTCGTGTTGTGTGTCGCTGTTGTGTTCCCGTAGCCCCTGAGGCGGAACCGGTGCGCTACTGCGTGGAGACGCTGGTACTGATGGTGTTGGGTCCGGTTGTGGTGCTGGCGCTGCTCTCGCTGCTGTCCGTGCTGGTGTGTCGCCGGCTGCACCGCGGCCGCCTGGAGAGGCTGCGCGAGTACGACCCCGAGCAGGGCACCATCGATGGCCTCATCGCCTCCAATGTGGGAGACAGCACCCTGGCGGTACGACCCATCAGCACGCTATATCCAGTGCTAACACACTACTCTAGGCCACTCTTGGCAGTGCCCTCTATACATGATGCCTGCAAGGGTGGTGCTGCTGAGGTTGTAGCTGGTCAGATGTTGAACTAAGGCAGTTGTTATATTTTCACATGCAATCTCATAAACACCCAACCTTATGTCAGTGATATACACACACACACATGCACACTTGCAAAACCCTATAGACACTGACTAGTGCTATGATGCAGCATATTCAGCATATTGCTGCAGTGAGGTGTTTGACTTTAGGATGCATGTGTGGACACACTGAGGCTAGGGGATGGTGTCTGGTCTACCTGTTTGTGGGACCAATTGACTGGTAGTGTGTGTGTCTCTGCACAGGACCTGCTTGACCACTCGTGTACGTCGGGCAGTGGCTCGGGCCTGCCCTTCCTGGTGCAGAGGACGGTAGCACGGCAGATCAGCCTGGTGGAGTGTGTGGGTAAGTTCTGGCGAGTCACCACACAGATGCCGTGATGGACAGACTCTAAGTCAGATTTGATTACTATGTTTGAATCTGCAAGCCATGATTTGATTTTCCAGTATGCCAGTTTAATGCATCCTCTGTCGACATCAGTGAATGGCCTCTCAGTTCTCTAGCTATCTGTTCCGTGTGAATACTCAAAGAAAAGGTTGTGGTGTTCAGTCATATCTATAAATGGGAAATGACAGTTTATGGCTCTGTACAAGTCAATGACTGTTGCTTCAGGACTAAGTCAAAGACAAAGACTAAGACAAAGTGATTTGATTGGCTCAAGTATCAACAATCTTTTGTTAAAATTGCAGACTGCATTATTAAGATAAACTGTTTATGATTGCTTTACGTTTACATTTACATGTATGCATTTAGCAGATGCTTTTAGCCAAAGTAACTTACATTTGACTTAACAGCTATCAATTACATCAGGGCCGGTCTCTCCAAGAGCAACTTAGGGTTAAGTGCCTTGCTCAAGGGCACAGAGCTTAGAGCTCCACTCTGAAAACAGTCTGATAACCAGACAGGGATTTTATGAATTTATGGGCATTTTAGCTTGCCAGTCATTTTTCTATCTGTTCTGCAAATTGAAGAGCTGCAGTTCACCCAGAATGACCCGTGTCTGGCAGGAGATGACAGAACATTAATGTTGCCAGCAGCAAGTTTTTATTGAAATGAACTAAAAAGCCCTAAGTTTGTTTTTATTGCAGAAATTAAAAGGCTTATTATTAATGCCAAATAGTTTTCATGCACAGTTTTACAGTTTCATACAAGTAGCCAAAAGCAGTGGCTCTGTCTTTAATACTTGATTCTGTTATTGCCCATTTTATTGCGAGTTTCATTCCAAGTGGGTATGAGTTTTGTACAAGGTTATTTCAAGTTTTTTTCAGACCTGTTAGTAAGAAGACAGAAGCAGTGTGTGGTCCTTTACTCTTCATACAGACGTAGATGTTCTCTGGCTGCCTTAAGTGCAGAGTTAGTGCTGAATGAGACTAAGACTACTGAGTCATATTGCCTCAGCACAGGTTAATGCATCAAACAGAAAATGCTAATCACATTCAGAGTAATCGCCAAATCCCAGATGGTTGTGTTCACATAGTTTGTTTTGAGTGTTTGTTTTCACTCCTGTCTTTAGTTGTTCATAGCTTGTGTGTAAAGGGGTTAGAGCAGCACCAGACAGGGCGTCCCGTGCCATCGTGCATGTGTGTGTGCGCGTATAATGTGCTTTGGACGTTATCTCCCAGGTAAAGGGCGCTATGGAGAGGTGTGGCGAGGCCAGTGGCAGGGTGAGAATGTAGCTGTCAAGATCTTCTCTTCACGCGACGAGAAGTCCTGGTTCCGTGAGACGGAGATCTACAACACCGTCTTGCTGCGTCACGAGAACGTTTTGGGTGAGACAGCACATTTATCATGCAACCATACCATACCTGCATAATTCACTTTTCTGCATTTTCACTGTTCCACTACCATGTTTGGACACTTGTGTACATTTTCCATGGCTATCTGATTTACCTTCATTACACACTGGATTTGTAGTCATCTCACAGTTGTTCTCAGTGATTGTTTCTAAAGGCAGTGTATGTTTTAAACTACTGGACACCTTAATTTCTTTCTGGATTAAGAAAGTACTTGCCTACCTACCTACATTTCCTCCTTCTGCACCCATGAGAGACTTAATAAATCATCAAATAGTTTTGTCATGTGCCATTCACAGCATAGCTATAATGTAATAACTCAGTTGTTCCTTTGAGTTTCAGTGTAGAAATTGCCTGTCCTGTTGTTGATTGTTTCTTTGTGGTACCAGGTTTCATGGCGTCTGACATGACCTCGCGGAACTCCAGCACACAGCTGTGGCTTATCACGCACTACCATGAGCACGGCTCGCTGTACGACTACCTGGGGCGGGTCACTGTGGAGATGGCCGATGGGCTGAACATGGCGGCGTCGGTGGCCAGCGGCCTGGTGCACTTGCACACCGAGATCTTCGGCACCGAGGGCAAGCCGGCCATCGCCCACCGCGACCTCAAGAGCAAGAACATCCTGGTGAAGAAGGACCTGCGCTGCTGTATTGCAGACCTGGGTGAGGGGACCCCTCTCTCATTCCCCTCCACTGCTGTATCCCCCTCACATGTGTATATATGTCTGCAGTCACACTTAAAGGGATTATCCAGAATGACTCAGAATGTGGTACAGCGTAGACCATATAGCAAAATGGCAGCCATCTGTAATTGATGAAGGCAAGAAATGTTTGTTTTACTGTGCCCCCATCAGTTAGCGTTGGCTGCCAGTGTGCAAATTTGGTCTAGGTTGTACCAAATGCTGTCATTCTTATAGCTACTGACTGCACTCGTCAGCCTCAAAGAACAGGGAAATGGGCTGATGGACTCCAAATTTTTCCTTTAAATAGCAGCATCAGTAAAATACATTGGAAATGGTATATTCACTTACCCATCACCCAGCACTCAAACATGCATTTAAACACGTTTGCTTCAAACAAAAAACTTAAGGGCAGGAGTGTAATAGTGAATAGGGATTTCATGATTCGGTGAATACCCGCTAAACTGAGTTCCTTCCTACCTTCCCTCCCTCTGTCCAGGTCTGGCAGTCACTCACTCCCAATCAGACAATCAGCTTGACGTGGGCAACAACCCTAAGGTGGGCACCAAGCGCTACATGGCACCCGAAGTGCTGGACGAGTCCATCCAGACGGACTGCTTCGACGCCTACAAGAGAGTGGACATCTGGGCCTTTGGGCTGGTGCTGTGGGAAATTGCCCGACGCACTTTCAGCAACGGTGAGCAGCTCGGAGACTTGAGTGACGCAAGGCAGTGCTGGGTGTTTTCAAAGTAACACAATGTAGGAACTGCCTGTTTCATCTGTGTTTTGTGCACTGAGGGAGTGGGCACCCTTTTAATGCCAACAGGAGTACCCAATGGATTGAAAACTGATAACAGTTCAACAGTTCAGGTCATGCTCCTGGTTGGAACAGCGTAGCTACGTAGTGCAACACCAGGTGTTCTAGGTGTGTGTCAGTAGTGACCGAGACGGACAGCATTCTACATACCTTATAAGTCTACGCAGCCACAAAAGGATTGGATGTAGCATTGGATGTAGGCAAATGGAGGGAGGTGGTCAGTGTCTGAGTTGAACAAATGAAGTTGTCCTTTCTCTCACTCAATTGGCATGAGTGGTGTGGGGCTCCATCTGTGCTCCCTTGTGTTCTCTTGGCAGAGTGAGGACTGAGGAGGAACTATATTTGTTTTGTTGTATCAGTGCACACTGGCTCATTTGGTTTGGTTTTAGAGGTGTGGTGACATTTTGGGATATCTGTTTAATGTGTGAAACCACAAACAGCAAATGAAGCGTTTTGTAGAAGTTCATCCTCAGCTACACAACTACGATGAGCCATTTTTTCTACTGCATTGCATTATGACCACGCACAACTGGTCACCCTATGTTCAAGCATGTCTGTTGTGTTTATCCTGTAGGTATCGTGGAGGAGTATAAGCCTCCCTTCTATGACCTGGTCTCTAATGACCCCAGCTTTGAGGACATGAGGAAGGTGGTATGTGTGGAGCAGCAGAGACCGTTCATCCCCAACCGCTGGTCCTCTGACCCTGTGAGTCCCCCAACCCCCCACCCACCCCCCCTCATTCTCACACACACACATACACACTTACATACACACACACACTCTTACTTGGATTCAGATAGGGAGCTCAACAGTAACTGATATATCTGAATTATTTCTGTTTGCTTTGCACCTTTCTTCCTACCCAATGCCTTTCTATTCATATTTGACTTATATTCTATCCTTCTCCTCTCTCACTCTCTCTATGGCTCCCTCTCCCTCTCTGTCTCTCAGACATTGTCTGCGCTGGTGAAACTGATGAAGGAGTGTTGGTACCAGAACCCCTCAGCCCGCCTCACTGCCCTGCGCATCAAAAAGACTCTGGACAAAATCCACAGCACTCTGGAGAAGGGCAAGGCTGACTGCTGAGCCCTGATGAGCTAAGCTGAGTTGAGCTGAGTACAGTGGACTGGAGCGGAGCAGAGCAGGATGGCCTCTAAAGCCCTCATCACCATCTCACAGCTCTGTGTACTTCCCCTACCCAACACCTGTCACCACCAGGGCTACAGCTGCCTGGCCCCTTCATGCTGCACTGCTGCAATGTTCACTCAGCCACCAGGAGGTCCGAGTTACATTTCCAAAGTGCTCCCCACAGATGAGACCTGGCATAGCATACTACTGATGCGCCATGCTGGAGCTCACCATGTATACAGCTGGGTCTTCACACCACCATGTGCAATTGGCAATTTAAAACTTTTTTGTTTACTTTTTCTTCTTTTTAAAATCTCAGATTGCTTTCATCATCCCATTTTTGGATGAGTTGATCCTGCGGCCACTGAGGTGAAACGTTCTCCATCCTCAGAAGCAGAATCTGATGGTAGGGGCTGAGGAGAGTCTTGAGAGACTTGCCTTGAGAGACTCACCAGAGGCCCCCACTAGAAAGCCATGCTGTGCATTCATTCAGATACAAGCCCCCCCCTGCACCCCCTTATAAAGATGACTTTTAAACAACGACTCGGCACTTTTGAAACTACCAAAAAACAAGGTCATTACAATCACTGTTGAACCTAACTTTGGGAAGCTATCTAAAGTAAAGATGATTACAGTTCTTCACCATGCCCAACATTTCATCTGGTTTTGTTTCTTCCCTTGTCAACACCCTTCTGCATCTGCCCCCGCCCAAACCCCAACTCAAAATCAGACTGATGGAGCTGCTGAGCCCCTGTGTCTTAAAGAGGCAGGTTTGACTGTTTTTGTTTTGTTTTGTTTTTTTGGCTCTGGCTGTGCATTACTTTCACCACTGAGTGCAAATGAAGCTGACTTGAGCAGAGAGGGCTCTTTGCTTTTCTCCTGACGACAATCAAGTGCTGCTCAATCAGACTTTTTGATATCATATTACTCTTACTCCAACAAATCATGTTATCAATGGAACTGTTATTGCTGTACTTTCATTTAATTGTTTAGTGGGGCCTTTTGGATGATACACAACACTGAACATCACCACCCAGAGAACTACACTCAAAGGAACACTGAACATAGAAAGAGTTTATGTATTCAGAATTTGTATATTTTATTTTATTTTCATTTTTAGTGAAAAAGTGTATTTGCTGTCTGAGTGGGAGTTGTGAGTTGGTATGTTCCCACTGGTGGCATTGCAGGGATGCGATAAAATGGCTTCTGTTCATTCAGGCTATTTTTGTTGTACAAATAGGTCTTTTAAAGATGATTAATTCTAGCGCTCAAGTAGGAAAACCACTACAACCTTTGAACTGTGAAGGAGCGGTTACCAGAGTAGCAATGGCTGAGGAAACCCTAGAAAGTTTTGTGTAAAGCCTGAAGAAAAAAAAAAAGAAACATGTTTGCCCAGAGGCACATAATGTTTAAAATGCTGACAATGTTTACGGTGCATGTTTGCATTTGCTTTTCTTTATTTTTTGGAAATACAGAAAACACCAGTAAAGCTGATAGCCATGCCTAATTGCATATGTTTTATGTAGGAATTGGTCTGCCCAAGTGAGCCCATGAGGATGTGTGAATGTGAGCAGTGTGATGCAGCGTGAGCACAGCACTCGCGCAACCAATTAAAATGTGTAGTGTGTTGCCATGTTTTATCCAACAGTGGGGAAAAAAACATGGGTCACTTGGCCGCAGACTGTAGATGCTCAAACTATCTGTTGACACTGTTGTTGATGATGTTAGCTGTAATTTATGGTTAAGTACAGGTTTGGGTAGACTGTTCAAGTAAAATGTTACCAAAATCGCAGTGTCTGTCCTGTTTTAGGTAGTGAGAGTTGAGCCCAGCTCTGCCTTGCATAGCCCCTCTCCTTCCATCCCATTTCACTCCGCTTCCTTGCAGTGGACCTCTGCACAGTCCTCTCAGCTTTGGAATAAGGCAGCCTCTACCGGGCCTATCTTTAGCCATGCACCTCCACAGGAGGTCTGCATCTAGGCCATTAGTAACCACCCGCCCTTTCCCGACTATCAGCCTGATAATCAGATCTGAAAGGTCATCTGCTGGCATGAGGGTGAATGGCTCTAACGTCACATTCATCACTGCTGCAATCATGGAGTCTGTCTTGGTCCCCAGCTGTGGTGTAGACTGACTGCTGGGCTAATGGCCGTATGGACAGTGGGCGTACTTCAGTGTCCAAGTCTGAGCTATTAAGAAGAAAAAATTTTTTGCTGGTTTCAGAGGACTCTGAAGAACACATCTAAACGGTAATCATGTGAAAGGGATTTTGTCAGATTTAGAATATGCAGGGTTTGTTTGTTTTTGAAGACTAGTAGGTTCCCAAGCCACAAGTGAACATTTATAAATGTAATTTAAGAGCAGAGTCCTTAAACAAATGTATTCTCATTTTAACGCCATAACATTTTCCACCCACCAATAACCAAAATAATGATCTTTATTACCCAGATGGATTTCAGATCACACACATAATAGAACTTGCTGGATAAAAAGACAACACTTTTACAAGAAATCATGTGAGGATCTGATGCTGGATTATGTGAAACACAAAATGTATGTTGCCTTTCTACAAAACAAACAATAAATATGTAGGACACTTATCAAGTCCCAATTGTTTTTCTTCAATTATAGTCTCTTCTGATTGCAGACATAGAGGTGACCGATAAAAAGCTTTTCTTACAGTGTGTAGCCAAAGCTGATACCAGTCCAGTAGGTATCCTACACGACAAAATCACACTTTAGGGGGATTTAAGTGCCATCGCGTCCTGGAGTCCTGAAGTCAACTCTCCCATCTCTCCCTCACTCACTTCATGTGATCTCTTTACTGTCCAAGTAATGACCAATTCCTGAAAATATTGACTTTACAAGAAAGAAATATCAGAAAAAAATGAGAAATAACTATAGACCGTTACAAAGGGACAACCCCGAGTATTTCATACTCGGCCTGTTCAAGGTAACATGAAACTGGCAGCTAACACTAACTGACCGGAACACAAACATTCAGGTAGCGTTAGCTGCTAGTTTGCTATTCTATGTGGCACCAAATTCTCAGCATGACTACTACCAACATTCTGTGACCTCTTATTCTTTTTTCCCCCAACAAACAGTTACAATATATAAATAGAGGTAATCTTAATATACATTATTACATATCCAATGTATTGCAACATCTTGGCTTCAAAAAAATTCTGACTCGCTCTTCAGCAAAAATCTGATTTCTTGGATCCTTGGACTTCCATTCATAAGCATCTATCCCTTGGGGAAAACCCATTCACCTGTCATCAGCACAGTTCATATATGGGCTTATATGGACAGTTGATGTTCCTAAGGTGTGTTATGGTCACCTGTGGGCTTCTCAGTGGAGGCTAAGGTCATCGGGGAGAGTCTTGTAGGGGTTGAGAATGCCCCGTGGGTCCAGCATGGCCTTGATGTTGCCCATGAGAGCCACGGCCTCAGGAGGTTTGCTGTAGTAGATGTAGTTCCTCTTCTTCAGTCCAAGGCCGTGCTCCGCACTCACGCTGCCCCGCACATTTGATGTCCACTCGTACACATAGGGCTCAATGGCTGCCAGCAGGGCAGGGTCTTTGCTTGGGGAGGTGATGTTCAAGTGTAGGTTGCCATCACCTGTAAGGGGAGAGTGTATATGCAGGGTACAGAAGAACTCAGACAGAAGGGGAAAACAAAATAGCAGGCAGGCAAATGCAGACCCACATCTCAACTCTCAGCCACCCAATAATCACTGAAACCCAATAATCACTGAAAGGCAAACAAAATTCCAGCATCTCCACTCTAAGTGAGATATGAATGATGAATGAAGACAAACGTAAGCAGGTGAGCAGAAACTGACACAAGCATCATTCATGTTTTTGAGAGGGAAGCATTTCTGATGCTTAAAATCAACAATTCGAACAATAGCCAATCTTACCGACATGTCCATATCCCACCACATTCTTGGCTCGGTCTCCGAGGTGTTCCCTCATGTCAGTGACCAGCTGGTAGATCTTCTCCACGGGAAGCGAGATGTCATACTTGTAGGTAAACCCATCATGGGTGAGGGCCTCAGTCACTCTCTCCCTCAATGACCAGAGAGCCTGAACTCAAACAATCCACAGAGGAACCATCAGTTTTAATGGCCTAATGAGAACTAATTAGTGCCTATTTAGGGTCTGCTTCAGGAAGAGATCTGCCAGACCAGCGAGTGACAAAAAAGCCAGACTCACACCAGAGCCAATATTACATTCCACCCCAAAGCCATTTCCTATCCATCATCTTTAACTGTTCTCTAATGTTCAGGACAAGTCTGCTGTCTGTATTGTGGGCTGGGAGAAAGACATTAGATGGGTCATCAACCTTAATTTTGACATCATCCGTGGCAACCGTTCCATCAGTCACCAGTGATGATGTCATCACCTCCTCCAGAAAATTGTGAAGTTTCTCCTCGTCGTGGGCAGCGTTGGACCCAGCCGTCTCTATGACGATGTAGAAGGGACACTCTGCAGAGACGAGCACCATACCAAACACAAGGCTCAGATTTAGTACCTGTTCCCCGAAGCGACCTATACAAATTGGCTCTTCAGGCCCTGGCCTGGTTTCAGTTCACAGTGTATGTGTGTATGTATGTGTGTGTATGTATGTGTGACCTGTGATTGGATTGGTGAGCTTCAGGTGTTTTTCCAGCAGGCCCATGCAAGACGCATCTAGAAACTCAAAGGCAGACAGGATCTCTCCCAGCATCCCCCGGCAGCACTGAAACGTCTCCAGCAAGTTCTGGAAACTTGAGCACCCTGCAGGACAAGAAAGGTACTGCATCATAAACAAATACGACTTGCTTACCACACAATATTCATGTTAGTAGGATTTTTGGATGAAACTGTAATATATAGTGTTACAATACAGTTAGACTTCTAATGGAAAGGCTGGCTTTGGTTGATCTTGCATATTACATGTGTCTATTGAGAAAATATGAAGAAATTCCTTATGACTGCATTCATGTTATTGATATACCTTTATTAAAGATAAAAATAAATTATTATAATTAAGACAGTACTGATGATGTTGATGATGTCATTAAGCATTGGTCTTGTGGTATTCAAGCTGTGGAGTCTACAGGTGATCTTTCTGACCTACCCAGAAATGCCACGTTGATGGACTTGGGTTTGCGGGGGCAAAGGATGGACACAGCTGTGATGACCCCTAGGGTGCCCTCAGAACCAATGAACAGCTGCTTGAGGTCATAGCCCGTGTTGTCTTTCCTTAGAGTGGCCAAGCAGTTTAGGACTCGGCCATCAGCTAGAACCTTGCAGTGCAAGAAAGAGGACATAGGAGCATGACATGAAATTCTGTATCTAAATCCAGAGAGATCAACATCAGTGTGTGTGCGGGTGGGTTACTGTTACACTCATGCATGTCAAAGTGTTGAAATGTGTCCAGTATCTTTACAAGTCAAATATCACAAATTACATCATCACACAGCAATGAATCTCATACTGACTCTGAAGCAACATTCAGGTCTAAAATTCTGTCTGTATCATCCCAGTTATTATTTCTGTGTGTGTGTCTGCACGTATTGGTCACATATGTTAGTTCAGGATGTCCAGTACGTACCACCTCCACTCCAAGCACTGTCCCTCTCAGAGATCCATAGCGCAGAAGGCGCAATCCCCCAGCATTGGTGGCCACATTGCCCCCGATGTGGCAACTGCCCTTGGCGCCTAGGTCCAGAGGCATGATGAAGTCTCTCTCCTCCAGGTACTGGGAGAGGTGCTCCAGCACACAGCCCGCCTGGCATGTCAAGATGCCTGAAGCACAGACAGCACACATCAGCCTACAGAGAGTCTGGATTTTTTCACTCTCCTATCTGCTGCCTACTTCTGGCCATGCCCTACTATGCACTTCCGATCATTTATCATCTCCCTACAGTGCTAGTCTGGATTTGATTCCATTGAGCTTGTTGTCTCTGGTGGCACGTTTACTGCATCCAATCAGTGAACAGAGGGAGGCGTGAATGCAGAGCTAGAATGCTAAGCAGCCTATCAGTCAAGGGCTGATTGAATCTTTTTAAATTTAAACACCTCAAGCAAGCAATCGTTTCTCACTACCGAATGTCCAGACCTTCTGTATGAAGTGAAAGTATGAGGGGCTGGTTTTATTACAAGGCTACTGCCTACTCAGTCTCTGCTATAACAAACACCTGAATGCATAGTATGCAGAATTAGAATATTATGGGCATCAGATCACTAAAACTTTAGACAGCCAGTTTCACAATCTCATAGGACAACTAGGCTAAATTAAAGACTTTCGCAAGATGCCAGTCTATGTTTCTAACAGGGTCCTAGAGGGTCTCCCACACTGACCTGACACGGCATCAAAGGCCAGCACCTCGTTCATGAGCGCCGTGGAGAGAATGATCTCATCAAACACCGGCACACTGCCCCCAACCAGGCCTGTGTTCCCACCCTGCGTGTTCACTGCCAGGTTCCTCTCATTGCAGTACCTGGAAACACCAGCAGCAGCAATATTTCAGTTGCATACCGTTTCTGCCATCACAACACCCAATAAAGAGATGGTTCATTCTGCACCATATCTGGACCAGACATCTGGACAACCAATCAAGCAGTAAATAGGTAACACACGATTCTAAATGGAGCAGTACATTATCTGGTCTACATTCTGCCGTCATTTAGAGGTGCTCCTGGTCAGACAGAATCCTCCCTGTGTGTCGCCCTAGCAGGCAGCCAACTGCTCTGAGTTAGGGTGTACTTCACTTCACTGTGTGCTGTGTGTGTTTTACTAATTCACAATTGGGTTAAATGCAGACCAAATGTCCCTCTCTGGATCAAAAGAGTATAGACTGTTATTATTTTAAGGGATCTTGGGGATCTTGCATTTTGTACATTGGTATTAACCTCTTTTACATACCGAAGAATTTGTGACACCTCCTCCGTGTTTCTTGGTCTTAGAAGAACTTCACTATTACCTGCAGGCAAGCAGAGATAACTGGTGGTAACAGAGCAAAAATTATGACCAATGACATATAGCATTAGAATACTAATAATAATAAGACTCACTGCATCCTTCAATGTTAAAAGGCATATTGTTTTATGTACACGGGCTCTAGACCGATTTTATTCAACTCACCGCGCACCGATCTGAGCCAGTCCACATTGCTTGACTCCAGCATTTCAGGATCTGTGATGGCCCGGCCAGCCAGCAGTTTTCGGAAGAAGGCCAGGTCGTCTTCAGTGACGTGGGAGAACGGGAGCCGCGGAGGCGCAGCGCTAGGGAGAGATCTCCCAGCTCCTGCGCCTCCACTATGTATGTGTCGGTGCTTTCCACATACTGCTTGACAGCCAAGGAAAACTCGCTTTCCTCTCACATTTTCCACCGCTATCGTTGAAATGGGGTGTTGTGAGACCGACCGGAGGGCAGAACCTAAACGCAGTCGACTCAACCGATGGAAAAGCGTAGCCATTGCTGAGAATGTATCTGATGTATGTGAAATGATGTGTATGATGTGTATGATGTGTATGTGTATGTAATAATGTATGTGAAGATGGAATTGTTTAGGCACAGACGAATATACACTTCAGGTTCACCAAACAAAGGTTTATGCTATGCATATCCTGTATTCAGATGCTCCCAGTCTTTTCCACTTACGTTTTGGTCTAAATCTGAAATGCCAATCATAAATTCATTGATATACAGCCTATCAAAAAATCCAACCACGGGAGAATCTGTGCTACGAAACTGGCACCTAACTGGTCTAACTTATGTCAACAGCGATGCTCTGCTCACCTCTGAAAGCCTCTGTTGTGGAGACGTCTTACAGTTAAATTGCGCTTTCATATATTTACAGTTTACATCACACCGACACGCATGGAAAAAATTAGCTTTCAAGCCACTCCTCTCCACAGATTGTTGTAGAAAGTTGGCTAGGTGGACAAGGTTGCTTCTTGTGTTCCTTCTTTCCTGAGCTAGTGCAGGCTATACGAGTCTTATGTAACTAGGACAATGGTCAACTTTTATAGTCACAGCTGCTCAGCATTTCACCTTCCGCCTGCTAGAACTAGCATATTGAGCGTCATAGCTCAGTAAACTAGCGTCAATTAACCCGAATCCTAGTCTTGCAAGCTCTAACCAACCTTACCATAATTTACTGCTTCTTCATTTACAAAAAATGTTCTTACTGCCATCTACTGGATCGGAATAGAATGCTATCCGGGGGGGGGGGGGGTAGGCTCTTTTAGGCCTCATTCGCATAGCAATCAGCCCGTTCGCGGTGCGTGAAAAAAAACATTAGTTAACATTAGGACATAAACTGTAACAATATTCACCACTATCGCTACCGTGCTCTTTCCTGCTACTTAATTTAACTTCATTAACTTTTCAAAGACAGGCTAAGTTTAGGATTTTTTTTTACCCGAGTTAACCATTATTCTCTCATTGGCTAGCTGAGTGAGAAAGCAGTAGACTTATTGAATTTCCTCATGCATATTAATAAGACTGGAATAGTAATGAGAATCAGCCTGTTCTGAGACTGAAGGGGGTGGGGGGGCGTGAATGGAAGTGATGATGCCGAATCTGAGCAAGCTGCTTCAAAGTCGTCTATGTGGAGCTCACAGACCTATGTTAAGTTGTCCGGAAAAAATATATAATATGTGGACCTTTAACTGAATGAAGCATAGGAAAATTAAACTGAAAGTGAGATTTGTTTTAATACTTGACAGCCTAAACATTTTGTCATTTGAAACAGCAGCCAACACACCTAATTCTGGTCTAAACTGGGGAAGTGTTCAATAAAATCTAAAAGGACAAACAAATGTGACATCAACAATTAACTGTGCTGAACTTTATTTGTTAAGTCTGTACAGATTTGTATCTTACACAATATAAAGCATAATCTATTATTTGTCACAAAATTACAAATGTCTGTGGTTCATGTAAAGACAAGTAATGTAGTTATTTCACACGTTAACCAGTAAAGACCTCAGTATGACTTAGGAGACGGTTATCATCAGAGGAAATGGACAGTCCAGTTGTGCGGTAATATCTCATGAAGTGATTATATTTTCAAGGATTAATCATCAGTAAGTTTTTCAGCAAGTTTCTTGGGGGTTAAGTGCAAAGCAAAATAAATGGTTTATTGAGCCTAAAGTCAGAACTGCTTAAAGTTGGCAAAGGCCAAGGGCTGTAGTATGCATGTTTTCTTTGGACTATGCATTTTTTTTTGTTTTGTTTTTTTGCTTAAACAATTTAGAATAATTAGCTTTACTATTGCTTTCTTAGTAAAGCAATCGCCACAAACATGTGCCTGTTTGCCAAATTTGAATGAACCTGTGCATTTAGGCTCTACAATATATGTGTGTATATAATCTTGCTTGATAACATACCCCTCTGGAAATATACATACTGATAGACCAGATCCAGCTGCTGACCCTAAGCACAAAAGGGTGTCGAAAACAGGGCTCTCTTTCAGGACTCTCCTTCTGGACCCAAGGCCAGCAGAGATGTGATGGCTGGGTCGATCTGGTGGTTTAAAACATGACCTGTGCTCTAAAGTGGGCCTGTTTGGTGGTGTTGTTACTCATGCCCATCTTCAGTTGCCACTTAGACTTCATCCTCTGCACGTACTGCATGTCTTTCTGTCGCTGAAGCGAAGATAGTTTACCTGGGACCCAAGAAGCACAGAGAGGCATTAATGCAAACAAGCTGAACCTCACATATCCCATGGTTAAATAAAATTTAGTCCAAAGTAGTGTCACATAGACTAAGACAGTTTAGAGGTCCAGCATAAACATGCAGTAACAATAACACACAAATCTCTCACCTGCATCTCCTCCCCATCCAAGGGCTCGGTACTGCTTCAGAACCCGCCCAACGGCCTTCTGGTTATGTGCTAGAACCACAGCCCTCTGGTTGCCAAATTTCTGCTTGTAGTAGCGCATCAGGGAACGATGGCCTACCTTGGCACCTGGCAAGAGAATTCATTTGTAAAGGAATGGTCAGTAAAGGAATGGTCAGTAATGTTCACTGATATGCTGCCACAAAAATAACTGCAAAGTATGGTTTCCAACAGGTTTTTGACCATTCATTCTCAACTGTGGACATTATTTCAAACCTTCACACTCATATGTAAACTTAACATATGTAAAAAAAAAAAACAAACCTGTCCTTCAAAATACTCTAAAAATCCCCATAACATCAGATGTAGCCTACTAATTATTTACTCAGAACTTTCTTAACAGGTATGCTGCCAACAAATCCCCCCCCCCCCCAGTGCTGGAGAGGGCAGTGTGTGTGTGTAATGGCAGTTTAAATTTGTACCTGAGGGTAGTGTGAGCTCCAGAGTGTCGTCGTCAAACTCCACACTCATCATATCAGGCAGCGCCCCATCCCTCATCTCTACGTCATCGCCATCTTTAGTGTCAGGGTAGCTACTCCTGGGAACATTGAAACAGAAACACACTACCAAAATCAGGGCGGTTTATCCAAAAATACGTTGCTTCATCAACGAAGCACTTATGCCAAGATAAAGTTCTGATATGCTGCCACACAACTCTGAACTGAACTGAGACAACTGGTATTGGTATCATTTTAAAAAAAGAGAAGCACTCACTGCTGCTCAGTACCTGAAATCGTAGAAGTCGGCAAACTCCAGTGCGGTATCTCCTTCTGTGAAAAGCTTGCAGTGGCTTTTGTCCACCATGTGACCCTGTACAGCCTCCGTGGAGTAAAACGACCGGCCCTTCTCATTACACCAGAGACACACATTCCCCACTCCCACTTTCTCTCCTGAAAACACACACACACAATGAGGTCACAATGATTGCCTGCCAGAGATGGGCTATATTACAACATTATGGCAGCCATGACAATAAATGTCAGAGCTTAAAATTTATCTCAAGTAGTTAGCATTCTACTGATTAAAAAACAATTACTATTATTCACATCTCTACGCACAGTATTCACAACTAAATCTGTTCCACACTACACAAAAAAGATTAAAAAAAAAAATCCCCCTGATATGACAATCCACAATTAAAAGAAACTCCCCCCAAAGAGCATCAAGGGCAGCCTCCTACCTAGATAAGCAATGAGTCCTCTCAGGTCTATCAGGTACTCTACATCAGGCAGAAAGAAGCTGTGCACTTTGGTCATGTGGGCCACGTTCCTGCTGAGCGAGCGTGAGTGCTGCCTGCAAAACAGGCAGTCTGTGATGGGAATGGCCCCAGGCGAGGGCTCCGCCTTTTCTGACGAACCCTCCTCCATCTCTTCTTCTGCCTCTTCTTCATCATCAGCTTCCATATAATCATCATCATCGTCGTCTTCGTCAACATCCTCCCAGTCCTCTGCAGGAAGAAACACAATTTAGTATGTCAACAAAACCTTGACAAAGAATCAGGATGTAAGTGTACCGGCCTTGGCTTTGACTCTTCCTCCAACACAAGTATATTGCAGAACTGCTAGGGCTACAAGAACACTTATTCAGTTATTAAGACAGTTTATCTAAAGCAACCAAAAGTAAACCAAATACACACACACACACACTTATTATGTATGTGTGCACCTTGGTGTTGGCAGTAATCCACTGTACCCTGCTGTGCTTATTAACCATACACAGAACTGTATAGGAATAAAAGGTCACATACCTTCCTCCTCTTCTCCTTCTTCTCCTGCCATCTTCTTTGCCTGCTGCTCAAACCACTGTAGCCTTGGGGGTTTGTCTGGACGTGTACGGTCCTTCTCCGTGACTGTGGCTTTAGAGGGTGTATGTTTCTCTTGCTCCTTCAACGCTTTCTGTAGTGCCTCGTTCTGGGCATCCTTGTCCAGCTCTGCACCTTTCTCTAGGTTCTTCTGGTTCATACGCTGGACACTTGCCTGGGCGGCAGCCAGTGCCCGTTTTTCGGCCTGCAGATGTTTGTTGGATTGGAGGTGGTTAGCATAGGCGTTGGCGCTGTTAAAGTGTTTATTGCAGGTGGCGCACACCTGTCCGCTGCCGTGATCAAGCTGATGCTGTTGTTGCTCGGCTGCTGCCCGCTGTGCCAGCACACGCTCCTGGAAGTTCTCAGCGGTGACGGGGGGCATGTCGGCCACTTTGCGTTTCAGATTGTAACGGTGCCAGTCGGTTTTGTAGTGCGCCCGCTGCACATCGCCATCGGTGAAAGCCACCCGACAGCTTATACAAGTATATGACGACATTATTGCCTGCTGAAAGAGGAAGGTGTGCGAGTTAAGACTTGACATTCTACGATATCACAGCTGGGCATAATATACAACTAGACCTAGACACTTTGCAGTGGTTAACGCTACATTCGTAGACGTTTAACTGTCTTGTCAATAAACACCCTGACCCTGACTACACCCAACGCACAATAAACAGCCTAGGCTGGGCGCAAACATCCGTTAACTGTGTCGTTACGATGTGGTTAACGCCCGAAACAATTAAGTAAAGTAAAAGCTTACTGTTCCTTAGATTGGGAATGAGGCGTCGCAGTTACGCTGAACACCTTCTTTTAAATTCCCAGCACAACGGTTTCAAAGAGCTGCTTTCACATAACTGGAAATATGTGCAGTAGCAGACACATTCGCCTGCAACATCCTGATGTTGCTAACTCTCGTATTTGCTAACATTTAGTGTTGGCTCCAGTAGCTTAGGTAACAGGCAAATTTGGTATATCAGTGTAATGCAGCTAACTGGCTGACCTTACTTGCTGAAAATGAGATCGTATGGACATGTTCCAGTGTGAAAGGTAAGTAAGCAAATTCAGACGTAACCAATAGTCTACATAAGTGGCGTTTTTACTAGATTACTAGATAAGTTTGGTTTGGTAAGTGAAGTGATCGCGACGAGATAACGTTATTTATGCAACAATGTGTCATCAAATCATGTCATAAGCCACTTCACAATAGTGGAACTATCCACATTAAAGAGCCCTACTTTCAGGTTATCATCTTATCAGTCAAAAACGAGGAAGAGATGGGTTACAAAACCTAAAACCAGTTAGCTACCTAGCTTGCTGCTAATCGGACAATCAGCTAACGTGGTACATTTAGGCATTTAGTATCAAGACAATACTGACATTCATCACGTTATTATTATTTGTGTCGTTGAAAGACACGGGAGACCTGCAGTAAGCTAAGTCGTGGATATAAAGAAATTATGATCTGACACGTACCGAGTTTTAACGTCTGGAGTAGCAAAAACAACTGTCCAACACGAGGGTAGTGACGTTGTGCGATGACCTTTGACCGGATGGTGTTCCAAAATTATGTGCAGGTTACAGTGCCATGTAGTGGACTGGCAGACTTCTTAATCTTGCTTTGACTCCCCAGCTTCCATTCTGATTTTTGTCATAAATATGGTCCATATTTCCATATTTATGTGGAAATTTTATAGCACATAATTTTAAACCAGCACACAGAAATTTCAGATAATTTAACATGTAATAACCCTCATAACCCTCTTTTCTTTTCAAGGCAGTCCAGTGTCCTTCATCAAAAAAATGTCTCATGAAGTGTTAACACCAAGGAGCCTGTCCTGTCTCATGCGTATGTTTCTTCAGAAGGCAAGTCATCCCAACATTATCAAATTAGTCAATGTGACTGACATGCTGTTGACACTGTTTAGTCACAATTACAGTGCTCACAGAGGGTCACGGTTTCGCTACATTAAATTACATGCACACACGTTCCAGGAGAGAAAAGGAGTCAAGACTGCCACTGATTTCCCACTCACATGTCCCATGGACTGAGAGTCGACAAGGGGAGCAAGCAAATAAGCAAACAAGCAGGTTTCTGTCTGCGAGTTTCTGCCAACTGTTCGTGTTGTGCACAAGTCCTTAGTAGAAAAAAACAGGAGAGATCTGATCCACCAAGGAGCTTTTAGGAAGGGTGCAGCAGTGTAATTTTAGGTGCCAATGTTGCACTACAGTCAGCACTACCAGCACTAGGTATGCTTTGATTTTTAGTATATTAGTGTACAATGCAATTGGAAAGTGGACAGCGGGTCTATTACATAATGTATACAGTATTTCTACTGTGAGGCAACTGCAAGACTTAAACCCAAAATAAACACCTTACTACGCAATTGTGTTACGTGGGCCTAATAAAGATAACATATGCAATGACAGCTTCATAACTTTTATAACATGATGCGAGAACAAAATATTTTGGTAAAAGGAGTTATGTTTTTTTTTTATTAGTCCATAATTTGTATCTACAATGAAGGGACACAAGCCAAAATAACCAACGACTCCATGAAAAAAACAAAACAAAACAAAAACATTACATTTATTATTGATGCAATTTTTTCCATCTCTTTTCTTTTTAATAAGCTTTTTTCAGTCTAAAGAAACTTTACAATATAAAGGAACATACAAAGGACTGTTTATTTACTACACAAGACACTCAAGTCCCTAAGACAAGGATCCAAACTACCCCTAACATGAAATACAAAGCAAACTGCTGTGAGACTGCTTCATACTCTCAATACTGCTTATTGTTGGAAAGAACAATGAACGGTGCAGGAGAAATCATCATCTATGTCCACCTCCTCCACCCCCAGCACACACACGCACAGGCACGCACACACACACACACAAACACACACGCACAGCTCACTCCACCCTACCCCCGAGCTCTTCCTAATGTTACAGTATTGTACAGCGTCACAAGAAAAATACAGAGATGGCCAACAGAGTGACTGTTTTACATATAGGACTGGGGTGGGGAGCTAAGAGCAGAGACTGAAATCTATACAACAGTCTCTCAAGATAACATTGAGGAGAAACAGTCCCTCTTTTTTTATTACTACTTTTTCATTTTTTATTTATTTTTTATTTAGAATTAGGTTTATTTTTCTTCTTTTTTTGTTATTTTTTATTTTAAATAGATAAAAATCCTTCATAGTAAAGTCTGCAATGTGTGGTCCCTTACTGGTTTAAAGAGACGATGCCCTGTTTGCCCATCAATACCTCTTTCCTCTTTCCAGCATTCCCATAGTGGCAAGGCAAAATGAATCCAGTCCCACAGTGAGTGTGAATCAAACCCTTTCATCTAGGTCCTGTCTCTGATTCACATCCCCATCTGAAACTGCATTGACACTGGTTCAGATTCCTAGTGTAAACTGACTAGTTCTACCAGCTTAGTCCAGATTGGACTTTCAGGTCAGACATTGAGGCACACTGAATTACAGATTTCTGCTTGCTCTGAGCACACAGTCTTCTTATTGCCTCCAACCCCTCTAATATATCCCAATAAAAACAGCTCATCAATCACGGTTTAGGGGCATGAGAGCACACCGTCTCTTTAAATGGAAATATGGTTACTTCTTTGTACACCTTTTCACGAGATTTAAATCCATTGGTAGTGACTGAAATATCAAAACATGTCAATGATATCAAAATGCATTGTACAGTATTTACAAAAACCAAAACCAGAAACAAACTGTCACACATTTCTGTGTGTCTGTGTATGTGTGTGCATGTGTGTGTTTGTGTGTGTATCAAGAGGGCTGGGGAGAGGGTTAATGAGATGAAGTTGAAGGTTCAGACTGGGAGTTTCTCCATGTATGAGCATGTATGTGGTGCCAAACAGCATCAAGGGCCCACGTCATTGCCAGCAGGACATGCAAGGCTGCATGAAATCGGTGTGACTTGGAAGCAAGCTGTCTGGGAAACAGAAGCTTGAGGGGAGCGAGAGTCTTTCACATATGGTGACATAAGGGCCCAGTCATTTTCAGCAAGCTGTTCATCACCTCCTCGTAAAAAAATAATAAACAAAACACACACACACAAACACACAATTTACTTAAATACACGGCAACACCAAAACAGAGGAAAGAAAATATCAGAAGTAAAGAATGCCAAAAGAGGACAGGAGTGCAGTCCAGTCATGTAAATGCCAAAGGTAGAGTCTGAAACAGACCAATTATTTTGCATTTTTAGAGAAAAGGTGCTGATAAGGTTTACTGGGTGACTGGAGGTTTTGGGGGGTCCTGGGCAAGGGAAATAGATTGGGGGAATCAGGTTGCAGGACCCAGGCTGGATTCCAAATATGAACTGGTGGGCTCCCCTGCTTGAGCTGAAGTTTTCTGCTCCTCTTAAAATGAGACAGACAGAGGAGTACATGAGTGGGCTGTGGCATTCGGTTATCAGTGCACTCTGAAGCACTGGCCAGACCCTCACACCCTCACACACAAGTCTCCAGGTGACCAGGTGAAAGGAGCAGCCTCCATCCCAACAATTCAAAGACATGTTGAACGCTAGCACCACACATAAGCTAGCATTACCGCAACTGGCCTTTACAAGCAGGAGAGGCAGTGATGGGGTCCATTTTCCTGTCCATTCCTTGCCATTTTGTTGGAAATATTGATTTTTCTGCAAAACAAAGTCCTTTTCATAGCTTGGGAGAAAATTAGTCTCCAATGGGTGTGGTCAGGTGAGTTTTTCTTTTTTATAATTTATTTTCAGGCACTCAAAACAGCAAAACAGTACCTTGACTAGCTAATAAAAAAATTACCCAGACAGTAACTCATGAAAACAAAACAGTGTGTTGAGGGTTAAGGACATTAAATCAAAGTCCAGCTGAGGTCTGATTGGTCATCCAACCTCATGATCACTCGAAGTGCGATTCGTAGACTGGCCAGGTCCTTCACGCCACTCTTGGTGCGACCACGTCTGTCTTTGGAAGAACCTCTCCCACGTGCGCTCCGTCAAAAAACATCCTAAAGACTGAGCCTATGAGATCTTGATACTGGTGTGAATCTTTCAGAGGTATATCAGAAGTGAGATATATACATATGTACTAATACATCCTGATGGATCAACAGGCTGCGCATTACACACACACACACACACACACACACACACACACACACACACACACACACACACACACACACCTTTATGATAAAGGGAGTACTACAAAACAAATTGTATATCATGCTCCGAATGGCTGGGGATAACTGAACCTCATCAGCCTTCCTCTAAAACTGGAGTCTATTTAAAAAAAAAAAAAAAAAAAAAAAAAAAACAGTACCATTTAAAACAAATTTGGGGAAAGATGTCCCTGTTTTAATCTAAAGTGGATGTTGCAGTGTATGTGAGCGTCTATGTGCGTGCACATGTGTGTGTTTTACGTTCAAGGGCTTAGGGGCAGAGGTGTTCTGCACACAGGAGAAGTAAACATTTATTCAGGTCACATGGTTCCCACAGGTGTCAATGCTGTTTGAAGAGGGGAAAACGTCTGGCTTGTGACTTGTGACTGCTGCCACGTCATCAATAAAGGGATGCTTTCACCCTCTGAATGGAAAAAAAATGTCTGCTTAGGATGCAGCCAAGCCATCTTAAACTGTTCTGATGGGAATGAATGGCAGGTAGCACAGGCAATATGGACTTATCTGGCAGAGACAAAAACGATTCCTAAATATCTGTTACTGTGACGACTGTAATTGTGCATTATGAGTGTGTGCTTGTGTCTGGTCATTGTCATGGTTGCTTAGCCATGTTGTGCCCACCCAAGGGTAATGGGAAACAAAATCTAATAATCATTATCACAATATTAATAAAATAAAACAATATTCATAATACAATACATACACTGTATAATGAAAAAAATAGGTCATTGTCAAACAACTTCTTAAAAAATGTACACAATAAAATGGGGACAGGGAGGTTTAAGTTCAGGCATCTTCCCCCTTCTGTGTTGAACTACTGCATCCAGAGGGTCATACAAGTTAAGAAGAAAAAAAAAAACTTAACATAAAAATGAAAACTACAAAACGTACAAAGTGAAGAAATGCCAACTTAAGCAAAAAACTAAACAACAAACACAATAAAAGCTGGGCAGGCTGGCATAGGTTAGACATGCTGTGCTGAAGACTCCTTTCTCCTTCCCTCCCTCCATCTCTCTCCTCCTCAGTCTCTGACTCTGTCTCTCTTGCACTCTCTACTCCCAGGCCCTTACAGTCCAGGGCCCGTGAGGAATGCTGGGAAGCAGGACGACTGGTCCTTGTGGAGGCTTTTCCTGTGGATCTGTCGCTGCTTCCTCATGCCACCGCCTGTCCTGACACCCATGCCACCGCCGCTGCTGCTGCTGCTGCTGCTGCCACCACTGCCCATGGCACACACGGCGGACAGAGAGGGCATTCCCAGGGGCCCGTGCTCCAGGGGCCTCCCAGGGGACTGAGCATGACAGTCACAGTTCCACCGAGCGGGAAGGGGGGGTGGGGGGTTTGTCAGGCAGAGGGGAGGTGGCAAGTGTAAGCAATGGAGAGGAGTGAGGAGTCAAAAGAGGATAGGCAGGAGTGTTTTTTTTGTTTGTTTGTTTTTTTTCCCCCCATTTGTCAAACCAGGGGTGGACAGGTGGGTCACAGAGGGGAAAGGATCAAAGAGTGACGGAGCCGTTTCAGCAAAGGGGGTAAAACAACAAAAAAAACAAAAGTGTAAAAAGAAAAGAAATAAAAAAAAAAAGAGTAAAACAATAACAAAGGGAGAAAAATCAGACACTCATCGTCATGTTGGGTGAATACTGAAAAGAGAACAGAGAAGGGGAAAGGGGGAGGGAAGGAGAGAGATGAGAGTGGGCACGCAATAGTGTGAAAACATTACACTAGGCCAGTATTTGAGCCATCCCAAACTACAGCAGAATACACAATAATCTAGTGCAAGTTGCTCTGCAAGATTTTGCAGTTTTTGGTGCTCATCACGTATGCACTGATGAATTTCGGAGCTGAAGCCATTGCAGAATGGCAGTCCAACAGCACTGGCTACACTAAAAGCACCATTTTCACACATTTACAAGGGTCTCAAGCAAATACGGCCAAACCTTAGGAAGGACGGGGAGGGGTACAACACAATCACTTATAGAGTGGCCCTTATTTACTTAACTAGTGAATGCTGGTTGGCTATGGTATGTTTGTGAGAAGCTGCGTTATCCATGCTGACTGGCTGTAGGTCCGACTGCTCGCAGCTAATTGGCTGGAGCAGTAGCATGGCCACTGGAAGGAGCCATATGAATGGAGGGTTTCGGGAAAGGGTGTACTTGAGGGCGGGACTAGGGGCAGGCTCTACTCACACTTTCACTTTGGAAGGGGTTGAGAAAGTTGCCGCCCATCTCCCCGTCGTCGCGCGGGGTGCCCGGAGGGTTGTTCATGCCCGCCATGTTGTTGGGGGAGTTCTGAGGATACAAGAAATGAACAGCAATCAGACCTGATGATTCTGTCCCATTGCATCTACAATACTTGTGAATACACTTCACTAATGGTTTCTGACTCATGGCCAACAGTTTAACACTGTTAGTCAGTTTACATCATTACTGACGAAGAGTGAATCTACTGTTAGGACTGTGATACAGCTAGATGTCTTAATGAATATCATTTTGTGGCAAGAGGCTTCTATGTACCTTTGGCAACCCATCCATGTCTCCAGAGCCTGAGAGAAAAGAAAGATTCAGTCAGATCAAGGTCAAAGACAAAGACACAGACCTCAACAGATCACCAACAGGTTTGGAGGTGGTGCTGCTACATGGGATAACTCTGTCAGGGAATGACCAGTTCCAGGATGATTTAGAGCATCACTGAAGTGTTCCCAGAGTATCCTCAACTTAGGTGTGCTGGGCTCACCTAGCGATCCATTCATATGGTGAGGCTCCATGGCTCCCATTCCTCCCATAGGACCATCTGGACCGGGGCCCATGGGGAACTGGTGGGGGGTGGGCGAGGGAGGGGGAGAGAGAGAGAGAGAGTGAGTGTGTGAGTATGATAGAAGAGTATTCAATTGCACAGATTCAAAAATCAAAATTTATATGTGTGCCCTAATGAGCATCATTTTCATTTCAGCTGAAAGTAGTCAAGAAATATATTTATTTTCACAGCAAACAGCATTGTTATTATTCTTCATTTCAATGTTGGAGGGACAAAGCGAAGAGAACTGGATTAGAGAAGGAAAGTGGGAAGATGTCAGCGGATACTTAACAGGCAGTCACAGTGTGATCACACAAAAGCGCTCAGCCAAAACGTGACCATGTCAGCATTTCATGTTGACAAAGACCAGACAAGGGTCAGGCCACTGCCAGCTAAGCCTCTGGACATGAAATATTCACACGTGCACTTAAGGCCTGAGCGCGACATTCACGTTGGGTCTGTAATCAAGCCCTAAGGGCAGGTGAGATCACCAGGGACAGGTCAGTGACTCCGCGGTGGACCAGTGGACCATTACCTGTGGCCGACAGGGCATGTCATTAACACACCTCACAGGATGCAGGTAAGATCCAGGTAACTGTGACTGAGTGGAGTGATGAGTGCCGGTGCTGGCACTTCTTGGTTGCAGGCCAATAGAGAGATAATAAGACAATAGTGAACTAGCGATGGGATGAGGGCCGAAGATGTGTTTCTGATTTGAGCCTAGGAATGGGTCCTATTGGACAACAGCAACCACATGTAGCATAAAGATAGCAGATGATGCCATGATGAGATGAGAAATGGTGGTCTGCGCTTTTGGGAAAGCTTTTAGGAAAGCAGATCGGACAGAAAGCTCTGCTTACGTTAGGTCTGTTGCCACCAGGGCCAATAGGGTTCATCATCGTGTAGATGTTTTCACTCGAGTTTGTGGAGTCTGGAAGACAAAAAAGGAATAAAGGAATAAAACAGACTTAAACATGCAGCAGGATGTTTCCAATGAGGTGTGAAACACACACTTTCAACACAGCAAGGACCAAGGAAAGTTCTGGAGCTCCTAGCAATCCTGGCCAAGACCACATGCTATGTTGAATAGGTGAGTAAAAGAACTATGTTTACCATCAGGGATATTAAAGTGTCATGAATCACTTTTACAGACTCACAAGAAGACAGAAGCCAAACCAAACCAAACCAAAACACAAACCACACACACCTCCTGGGCTAGGCATGATGGGAGTTCCTGGCGGACCCCCTCCTCCTGGAGGACCCTGTTAACACACAAAGACACACACACACACACACACACACACAAAGACACATACAGACACACACCAATAAATTCCATTCTTTGGCTACTAATCCCACAGCCTGTGCCTCAAGCTCCTATTTAAACTGTGCAAAAGAACTTATCTTAAAGACACTGCTTGCACAGGGGAACCATTAAAGACAGTTTGACTAATGCTGGAGTATTTTATAGGCAATGCCCTCGGGTGTAGGCAAGAAGGAAATGGGAACTACTTGGGAGATGGAGAGAAAGAAAGAAAAAAAAACAACAGTGCATGCAACCGGAGACAGGAAAATTAAAAAAAAAAAGGAATCCGCTAACTTTAATGTGTCTTTAGTTCTGCCCTTTCTATTTGTACAGGAGCTGGGGGAACTGTAATGGTGGAGCAAGAAGCCAAAAGTGTTGGCCCACATCCACAAGACAGTGTGCAGAAGGATAGTTTGAGGGAGAGAGAGATTTGCTACTTACCACATAGTTGCCAGGAGAAGAGGAAGAATACGCTATCTGTGGGAGAAAAATACAGTTGCATGTCAGAGTAAATCACTTTTATGAACATTACACGTTGTGCCACACAGACAATATTAGCTCAAGACTCTCACAGCAGGGGAGAGAGAGATGGAGTGAGTGTTATTTCCCTGATAAAAGGTTACTGGCCAGACAGCCTGCGCTTGATTTGTGTGTGTGTGTGTGTGTGTTTCTTGAGGACTCACCGAGTTAGCATTTGGATTGGGCCAAGGACCTCGGCCTCCAGGACCCCTGTCAGGAAGAGGGAGAGCAGAGTCAAGAGGGTCTGTGTGTGTGTGTCTTTTTTTCAGATTTATGATGCAAAACACTCTTTGTTCACTGATTAATAGGTTTATGAAATTCTGTGTATGTTTGAGTGAGAATCGGTAAAAGAGAAGCAGGGCTTTTGCCATTTGTGTCTTTTGTATGAGTTTGCAATTAGGAGTGTGTGTGTTTTTGTGTGTGTGTGTGCGCGCTTACATGTTCATGCCTGGCATGCCTGGGCCTCCGAGAGAGTTGGGTGGAGGTCTCATCCCGCCATAGTTCTGCAGGGGAAACAGCAGTAGGTCACATAAGTTCATAGGACATGTCAAAGGTCATGACCTCTCAGAGGCCATTCACAGGCCAGTAGCAACAGTTCCCCTGGGCCCTCATCCCTTCTGATAAAGCTGGGGACAGTAGGTAGAGTCTGTCTGTCTGTATATCTGTGTGTGTGTGTGTGTGTGTGTGTGTGTGTGTGTGTGTGTGTGTGTGTGTGTGAATGTGTGAATGAGTATTGTGCCTGTGACAGCCTGCATGAGCTGTATTTAGCTTAGGACTAGAAGCCCTGCTTTGCTGCACACACTCTTCCATTAGTGTAACAGATGCCTGAGCAGCTGGTCTGCAGCCCAGGATGCTGCTGCTCCCACTGAGAGGACAGGTGAGGCTGGTTGGGGGGTGGGGGTGGGGGTGGGGGGTTGAGGGTATCGCCAAGAAGCTACAACAGCATCAGCCAGCGCTGGAGCTGAACAGTGCTAGGATACAATTCCCAATGTATGCATATGAACAAAGAACAAAGCTAGTGGGCATCATTATGGGATGGATCACAGGGCACTGATACCAGTAGGTGGCATTAGTGATAACAGAGTGGTGTGTTTGTGCCTACCTGTGGGCCCATACCACCCATCCCTCTGGGGGGGTTCATTCGCATTGGGCCGCCCATGTTGGGGTGTCCTGAAAAAGAGAGGAGGAGCACCATTTTAAATGTGTGTGTGTGTGTGTGTGTGTGTGACAGCCAGGCTGTCAAATTGTGTAGATGAGAGGCAGTGGTCAGTGTGCTGCTGGTGATTGTCCAAGAGGCGCAGCTCTGGTCAGGGGATGTACCTTGAGGTCTGGTGGGGTCCAGACTGTTTGGCAGCAGTGGCTGTGACCCTGGGACTCCCACTGGAGGCTGAGGGAAAAAACACACAAGAGAAGAGACGCATGAGCCCCACACACACACACGCAAACGCACTGGTTTCGAATGTAAACACATGCCAAAAAAACCCAACAAAAAGCACCTAATTTTCACATGCAGATGCACACAAACATACACAACAGGACAACAGGAGGAAGAAATTTCAGATTTACGTAGAGTCAACTAGATGTAACATAGAGTACGTCTGTAAATGTACATGTCCAGGCATACTTACATTCCTAACCACTTGGTGTGTGTGTCTGTGAGGGTATGTTTAGGCGTGTGTGTGTAGGCAGCATGTGTCCCTGCAAGCAGGTAAGGAGGAGTCAGAAGTTAAGTGGTACCTGATTTGGCATTCGGAGTGATGGCCGGGGTCCACCTGGGTACCGCGGAGACATGAAAGGCTGCCAGAGATATGGGGGGGGGGGAGAGGGAAAGAGAGAGAGAGAGAGAGAGAGAGAGAGAGAGAGAGGGAGGGAGGAGGGTAGAGTCAGTGAGGGGAAGGGAGAAATGAAAGGAGGAATAGGGAAAAACAAGAAACAGAGGGAGGGAAGAAAGGCAAAAATGTAGTCGTTACATACAGTGACGAATATGCTAAAGGCACAAACGCGCACACACACAGCATGGGACAGGCATGGAGCCCAGAATGAGTTCAAGCACTACAAGCCCAGCAGAAGCACAGTGGTGGGGGGGAGGGGTGTTGGATGAATGCACTGATGTGAGTGGGGTAGGTATGCAAGTTCACATATCGACATCAACATCACTCGCACACACACACGAACACCTCTCTCAGTATCACCTCCCAGATAATATACCCACAAACTCATGTTTTCTCACACGCACACAAAGATACAGAGCCGCTGTATGTAAAAAGACACACTAATCTGCAAAAGTCAGTTTCCAGGTAAGATGAGCTTCCAGGCCAGGACCCACACCTTCACCTGCAAAGCACAGCACTGCTGGATCTCCAGCCGCCACTCAAGTCGCTACCGTGGCAACGGCAGCATCAGCACCGTGCTGAAAGGCGAGCTTGGGGCTTGTGGTTGAGGAAAAAGAAGCTAAAAGGATGGAGAGAGTGGGACAGGAAAGACAAGGGGAAAGTTCTTCTATCTTTTCCTTCTACTCATCCATCCATCGCCCTTGTGCATATTCCACTGAGTGAAAACACAAGGTGGCGGTGAGGCAGCAGGAAGTGGCAGGCTTGTGGTGAGGCACGGCAGGATGTAAAGAGAATGGGCGAGGTAGCAAAGGCTGGTGATGTGTGTGGGGGTGTGGGTGTGTGTGGGCCAGGAGTCAGTTTTCAGGGTTAGTTGGAGTGATGGTACCATCAGAAATGGAAACCATACAGCTAGTCAGCTACCACCAACCTTCACGTCATTCACTGGACACCTAGAGCGTGGGATTCTGACCTAGGCACACAATACCGTTCCCCTGCTGAGGGACTATGTGGTATGGTTGGCAGCTATACACTGTGTCAGTGCCATCAAAGCTAAATACTGAAGTCAAGCTATTACATATTGAAGTCAAATGGGGATGTGAAACTGTGAGTCCATGTGTTGTATAACGTGCTGTATAGTGAGACGAAACTCAGCACCACAAAGGAGGAACTGTTAATGTGTGAGTGTGTTTGTACATGAAACTAAAGTGTATTTGTGTGCGTGCCTGCCTGCCTGCTTCTGCTACTCTGTGCATATGCCCACATGTGTGTATATGTGTGTGTGATTAATTGTGTATTCAAAGAGGGCTGCTGAGCGGGAGCGGGGAGTGGGGAAGGCCCACTCTGGTCTGGTTCTCCAGCCCCAGCAGCAAGGAGGTGTCTGAATAATTCATCCCACTCGGGAGAACTGGGGTTGGGCTGAGAGAAGCAACAGTGCTGGGTGCTCTCCAGGAGCTCCAGGCTAGTTTACTACCACCACTCGCCACTCACAAACAGACAGACAGGGAGGGAGAGAGAGAGAAGGGGAGGAAGCAAATGCAAGAAAAGACACAATACAGAAAGAACGAAAGAAAGAAAAAGAGAGAGAGAGAGAATATAAGGGGGGGGGGAGGGTTAGCGAGAAGGTGGTGAGTCAGTAATAGGAGACAGAGAGTGGGAGAGATAAAGGAAAGACAGAGTCATTGATCACAGAGGCGTGAGTCGATATCTCAAGTTGAACACCGGATGTTAGTTGGACATGGAGCGTGAGTGTTTGTGCGTCAGTCCTATACAGTGTCGGACATAAACCAGGTGTAGAAAGCTAGTGCATTATGCATGCACCTGTGAGAAGGTGTGTGTGTGTGTGTGTGTGTGTGTGTGGGGATGCAAGCAGGAGCTAGGTGTGGCCGTGTTAAGCTCAAACAACTGCCTACAAAGGGACCTTCCATACACACATATGCACACCATCAACCACTTCACTAGGACCCTAACTGCCCTAACTGCTAACTACTTTGGGCAAAATAAAACAAAAAAAGAAGAGACAGTTTACAGACCCATGTCTCACGTGTTACTGCGGTTAGTATGGGAGTATGAGTGACACAGAGGTTCACCAGTCATAGTGAATTTCTTTATGTGTGCATGTGCATGACTGTTTGACGGAGTGTGTGTGTGTGTGTGTGTGTGTGTGTGTGTGTGTGTGTGTGTGTGTGTGTGTGTGTAAGTAGAGAGCAGGAAAATGAGTGTATACATATACCATTCTATATGAATGGTAGTGTTTGGGAGCCTAGGGATTACAGTGTGTGTAAGTACAGAGGAGGGGAATGAGTGCATACATATACCATTCTATATGATTGGTAGTGTTTGAGAGCCTGGGATATTACAGTGAGTGTGTGTATGTGTAATCACATGTGGATGGGGGCGTGTGGGGTGAGTGGCATGCCTTACCTGGCCGTGGGGTCCCATCATGGGGTTGCTGGGGTTGTGTGGGGGTGGCTGTGCGTGGGGGGACTGCTGGGAGCCGGGCGGGCCCTTGGGAGAGAGAAGAGGGACATGAGTGGTGCAGAGATGCCGCAGGGTGAAGGTCAAGAGGTCAGGTTGATAGGTCTGGGTAGACCTGGAGAAACTGCCTGTGCCACCCAAACAAAACACACCCACTGACTTAAATAGCCTGTCAGGGGGAACCACCACCAGCTGGTCACTAGTCCAACTTCAGTAGTGCCAAGCTTTTGACCAAAACAAAACGTCTTCCTATACATTGTTCCTATACTCATACATAAGAGTCACTACTGGCTCTGTGTAGACATCTTTGAGCAACACACCCACTTTCTCAAATATCCAGGATAGTGATGGATCTCCACATGTGTGTGAACATGTGGGTTATGTGTGTGTGTGTGTGTGTGTGTGTGTGTGTGTGTGTGGGTACACTGGGCCACGTGTCAGTATCTCTCTGCACACATGCTTCAGTGCAAATGGCCTAGGGTGCTGTGAAAAACAGGACACTGATATCTTAAGTGGACCACTGGAGGCAGCTTCTATAGACACAGGTAGTAATCATATGGTGCCACATGCATGCAAACACAAGCACACAGACACAAACAGTTGCAGACACACACAAAATGAGGGGAGGCAGAGTTAATGTTTATTAATATCCCTTTTAGATTCCATAAAGACAAATGTACAGGTCTAGATTATTAGACAACAGTCTAATAACAGTTTGTGTGTGTGTACAAAAACCCCTCCTTGCAGTTAAGGAATGGTAGACTGGGATGTTCCAGGACTCCACTGAGGCCAACAGCATGGAGCCTCCCTCAATAAGCAGCACACAATTGCAGCTTGCATATTCCTGCATGCAGTAAGGCACACATGGCACCAGGGGGCGATGTCTGCATAGCTACTTTAACAGTAAGCCACCATAGGAAGAAATTCAGGACTAATCAAAAATCAAATCAATTTATTGAAAAAAATGCCAGCTTTAATGGCAACAGCTTTACAAGCTGGAGATGTGCTAGTGATGGTTCTGGGTGTGTGTGTTCAATGTGTGTAGAGCAACCTGTAGAGCATTACGTTGGAGTAGAATCTTCAGATTATCTGTGTGAGTGTGTGAAAGAGTGTGCAAGGGAGTGCACTGTTATCAGCATTACATAGAAGTGTTTAGTCTATCTGGGATCTCACCACACCACAGGGCCTCCAAAGACAGATACAGTGTGGTCAAAGCGTGCGTGCACGTCCTCAGAGATAGTCAAACCTCCAAGTCAAGGCATAGCTTCAAGATGTCACCATAGCTTAGAACAGACCACTACCACAAATACAGAGACAGAGACAGAGAGGAAGGAAGATAGAGTGAGAAGAAACCGAAAAGAGTGTGAGTGAGGGAACAAGAAAGTGAGAGAGACTGGGTATGAGCTGAAGTATGTTTGGCAGAGATAGAGAAGGTCAGAGTCACTGTATGCGACACAAAATGCCCCCCCCCCAACTCATTCCCACACACACACACACACGTGTCCATACATCCATGCGTGATTAAGGGAGAGTGAGTGAGAATGCAAAACGATCGGCAACTGTGACAGTATAGGGTGTGTGTGTGTGTGGCCTCTGGATGAAGGGGATTAGAGAGTCAGAGGAAACTCGAGGCCTCCAATCGTCACAGTAGCACTGAGGTCACTGCCGTTCACTGCAGTACATCTCACAAACAAACACACACACACACACACACACACACACACACTCTTTGACCCTTCTGTAAGCAACCCTGCATTCTTCTTCACAGATGTAGCTTTGTTGTGAGAAAAATAAACACACAGATCTGTACCATCACACTCAAGAGGCTGAATCCATCCATCTCACATAACTATCCCAGGACAATGCCTTACAAAACACACACACACACAAAAGGTTATGCAACAATCCCCGCTGATTTCTTTATTTATTTCTTATGAAAGACAGCTAGGCTACTTTTACTAAATTAAGCAGAACATACGCACGCGCGCACACGCACACGCACACACACACACACACACACACACACTTGCTACATTCTGCTCAATGCACAAAAACAGTGTGCATTACACACACACAAACAATGCACACACATGCGCGCGCACACAAACACACACACACACCAATACCACCTCCCACACCGACACACTCTCCCCCTCCATGTTTATAAATAGCACTTCCGTGCATCGCACAAAAGCTGGGCAGGCTGAGAATGAACACAATAGGCATGGCAGCAGCAGCGTACGTACACACACACAGACACACACACACAGAGTAAGAGAGTCTCCAGCGCGACAGTCAAGCTATCCCCTCGTTTCATATTCATCTATTCACCTCCAGCTACCTTATCGCCTCTGCAGCCAAATGCCAGGCCTGTCCATCATGTACAAGTGTGCTGCGCGCGCACACACACACACACACACACACACACACACACACACACACACACACACACACACACACACACTGTGCTACAATGGAAAGGTGAGCTTACAAGCATGTTGTGCATACATGAGTTTCCTTCTTCACCAGTAGAAGTTGGTTAACTGCAAACACACACACACCCACACACCACCTTATCTTTGTGAAAGAGGAGACTGAACCTAGTGATGTGGAATAACAGCAGCTTTGGCACATTTCTGACTCATTGTGTGAAACATTACATGCTCTGGACCACAGAATTAAGTCATTTCTCACTACTCTCCACACACACACAAGCATGCACACACACTTCATATGCATCACTGCAAGACATCCAAAAAATATGATGAAGTGGACACAGTGCAATACAGAGTGTCTGTGTCTGTGTCTGTGTGTGTGTGTGTGTGTGTGTGTGTACACACATCTGTGTCCTGTCTCCTCTAGTCCCTGTGCAGCGTCTGAAGCACTGCAGCCAGCCCAAACAGTTTGCTTGGCTGTCACCCTCACTCTAACACCAACAGACTATTAACACAAGCAATGACACACTCTCCTTCACACACACACACACACACACACAGAGAGAGAATCTGGACAGATCAACTTAAACAGACAAATTCCACCAGTTAACCAGCAGAAAAATGACCAACTGCAAGACCAACACAAGTGCATCTGCACGCACACACGTACCTACAGACAGAGGATGACTTCAGCCTGAAAGGCACAGGCGAGATTCACGGAAGAGGATGAAGAGGAAGAGGAGGAAGAAGAAGAACAAGACGAAGAGGAGGAGGAGGGTCAGCAGGCAGGCATGGCTCGCATGGCTCAGAGCAGAGAAGCAGCAGGTGAGAGGAATGAGAGAGCAGAAGGAGGGGAGGGGGGGAGAAGAGAAGAGCTGTCCATCTTACCTGGAAGAATCCTGGGGGCATGGGTCCACCGGGCATACCGTCATTAGGGGGCATGTTGCCCATCACCGGACTGGGAGCTGCTGCCGCACTCTGGAGCACAGAGACAGAAACAGGTGCAGAGGTCAGCAATGGACACACACAGCCAGCATTTATATGATCTGCAGACATGATACATATGCCCATGATGCATGTGTTTCAGAGGTACACACACACCCACACACCCACCCAAACCCACCAATAACAACAAATGAGCCTTTGAACCACCTGTGTGCCAACACTAGATCTTCAGCACTACAAATCAGGACTGCTTGATCTTATTCATGAAACTCGACATACAGAAGAGCACCTAGACTTCACTAAAGCCCACATACACAGAAACCTTCCCTCTGACAGAGGGGATTCACGTTTGACCATGCCACCAGTTTTTAGGGATTTCTTTGCCATTAAAAGTTTTTCTGATCAAAAGAGGCAAGCCTGAGGTGTGCAGAAAGTTGCTGTGGTTTCGATTCGGTCACCGTCAAGATGGTTCATTAGGACTCCCTTTTGTACCAGACAAATAAGAAGGCAATAGCCATCACATTACAAAAAACACATGTGGTCACATGTGTCCCCGACCACCTCGACAAGATATCCAATTCAAAACAGCAGCAGAAGCCTAGGTCTTCAAAATAATTAATGCTGGCGCTTACTGAGTGACCAGGTGTTTTTTCTTTCTTTATCTGCCCATGTATGTGCAATCAAACATAAACAATTCACATGATCAACACTTGTATAGATCACAAAAACTTGTTGTTACCTGTAGATGCTCGTCATAAGACTATTTTTTCCCCAAAAGATTCATGGTGAAAACTCATATTTGGTTTTTAACATCAAAGTGCCTCAGAAGTAGTTTTTTTCCTTTGCATGTTTTTTCCTTATCTTATCTCTGCTATACATGTCCCCTTTTGCAGAGGACCATTAATGGGGAATTAAATGATAAATGATATGTAATGATGGCCTTCTCAATCTGTGTACATATCTTGCTGTTGGGAGCAGAGAGAAGAGGAAAACACGATAGAGGGGGGTTGGAGCTGACAATCAGATGTGCTCAGGCATAAAAGAGAAAGGTTTCCCCAAAAAACAACAAAAAAAAAACAAGGTCCTGACCTAGCCCAGGCTGCCTCTTCTCCTCCCGCATTAATTTTGAGTGTGTGTGTGTGCATGTACTTCTTCTGTCTGTCTGCATTCTGCAGTGTGTGTGTGTGTGTGTGTGTGTGTGTGTACCTGAGAGAGGATTACACTAGGGCAGAGCTCTAGCTGGCAAGCAGCCTCCTGCAGTCCACAGCACAGCCCTACTGCTGTAACCCAACCCTCCAAGTTCACATACAGCACTGCCACCCTCTCTCTCTCTCACACACACACACACACACACACACACCCTCTCTTGCTCTCTCTCCCCCTCTCTCTGCAACACACACACACTCTCTCTCTCTCTCTCTCCCTCACTCACACACACACACACAAACACATTCTCTCTTTTTCTCTAACACACACACCCTCTCTCTTTCTATCTAACACACACACACCCTCTCTCTCTCTCTCAAACACACACTCACCCTCACTCTCTCTCCTTCACTCAAATTATGCCCCCACCCCTCTCTCTCGATAAATACAAACACTCCCAACACTCACACTGCTGACCTCAAGCTCTCTGACACACACACACACACACACGCACACGCACACACACACACAATCACAACCTTAACATTCTCATCCTTTACACAAAAACACATTACATGACCCTGTGTCTCTGAAAAAATACCACAAAAAATTCCACAATCAACAAAATGTTCCCAAAACAGTAGCCTAATCACCCTTTCTATAAACACACACACACACATAAATGTTTTCCACTCTAAACTGAGCATTAAGTGCACATCATGGCACATTTCTGGAGGTCTGAATCTGACTGCGTGTGCGCATATGCGTGTGTGTACTTGTGTGTGTATACTGCATCTACATTTATGACTGCAAGTTCTGTTGTGCGTGTGTGTGTAAGAGAGAGAGCGAGGGTGGTGGGGGGAGCTCATCAGCAGTGTTCCAACTCTCTCTCCTGTGTGACCCTGCACTGACCCCGACTCAGCCAATCAGAGCGACAAGAGACGGCTGCATCATCATTGCGCTGCCTGCTGCTGATCCTTCACCCGCGGCTACTACAGCCAGCACTCCACATTCACTCACCAAAACACAGGAACCAAGTGTGTGTGTGTGTGTATGTATGTACATGCATTTGTTTGTGAGTAAGGGCCATAGCAAGCTCGGGAGGAAATAAGTGCTCTGTAAGAAGGTGGACTTGTGCGTAAGCCTCAGTGTGTGTGTGTGTGTGTGTGTGGGGGGGGGGGGGGGTGGTCGGTCAATGTGCAGGGAGACCCAAGGCACCTCAGAGAGTGGTTCAAAGGAGAGAGAGAGAGACAGAGAGACAGGGAGAGAGAGAAAGTGACTGTGTGTGTGTGTGTGTGTGTGTGTGTGTGCATGGGTACATGTATTTGTTTGTGAGTAAGGGCCATAGCAAGCTCGGGAGGAAATAAGTGCTCTGTAAGAAGGTGGACTTGTGCGTAAGCCTCAGTGTGTGTGTGTGGGGGGGGGTCAATGTGCAGGGAGACCCAAGGCACCTCAGAGAGTGGTTCAGAGGAGAGAGAGAGAGACAGAGCGAGAGACAGAGAGAGAGGGAGAGAGAGAAAGTGACTGTGTGTGTGTGTGTGTGTGTGTGTGTGTGTGTGTGTGTGTGTGTGTGTGTGTGTGTGTCACACAAGCAATCTGCCAGCAAAGACTCCGCTCAGGTGCTTCGGAGAGGGGCCTCTTTCTCCTTGTTGCCATGACAACCCCGACCTCAGCTCTGCCTCTCCAGTGCCATTAAAACCCTCAGGCCGTCAATCATCTGCCAGCAGGGCCAGCGAGAGAGAGAGAGGGAGATAGAGAGGGTGAAAGGGAGCGAGAGAGAGAGAGAGAGAGAAGGAGAAAAACAGAGGGAGGGAGACAGAGAGGAGAGGGTGAAAGGGAGGGAGAGCGAGAGAGAGAGAGAGAGAGAGAAGGAGAAAAAGAGAGAGAGGGTGAAAGGAAGCAAGAGAGAGAGAGAGAAGGAGAAAAAGAGAGAGAGGGAGCGAGAGAGACAGAGAGAGTGAAAGTGTGTGTGTGTGTGAGTGAGTAAGAGAGAGAGAGAGAGAGAAAGAGAGAGGTTGCAAGAGAGAGGGAGAGACAGATTGAGGAGAGATGGCAAAGGAGCAAGTTGGAGGGAGAGAGGGAAATGGAGAACACAAAAGAAGAGTAGAGGGAAAAGAAAGAAAAGCAGTATTATGGAGAAAACAGAACAGAGAGATGAAAACAGTAGTGGCAACAGAAGGGGTATCAAGAGGGAGACGGAGGATACTGAATGATGGAGAAAAAAAGAGAAAGAGAAAAAGAAAGAAAGAAAGAAAGAAAGAAAGAGAGAGAGAGACTATGTGATCAGCTTGTTGCTTTTTAAAAAAATTCACCACAAAGTATGATTTCCATCAGTTTGTGTTGCTTCAAACTCTTAGGTGGAAGTTTACATACAGGTTTGGGGAAAAAAGGTCCACAATTGAGATGTATGGTCAAAAACCTGTTGGAAACCATGGCCTACTTTTCAGCGAATTTTGTGTCAGCATATTAGTGACCATTACTGACCACTGAACTTCACATCTTTACAAAACGAAAGTTTAATGTGTTTCAGGAAAGACTGCAGCAGTGCACCTATGCAGCCATTCTGTAGGTGGGGGGTCTCATTAAAGGGCAGGTTCGGGTTACCGCTACCGCAACAACCCAAAATTCTCAGAACAGAGGCATTCATCATAATTTCAATCTTAGCCATTGTATTTCATCATAAACATGCTGAAAGGCTGGCAATAATCAAAAAACGAGGCATGAGTGTAGAAACCCGAACCTGCCCTTTAATGAGACCCCACACTCAGCACCGAAAGTCACCATGTTTACAATGCACAAAGAACTCTAGAGTCAACTTACACCCACACACACACTCACACACAACCACCGTCAGACAATGCCAGACGTCATCTCTCAGTCGATTTTTTTCAGCATCTACAGCCTACTGTACTCCAGTTGTCTTTGCTCACCCCATAGGGGCCACCAGCAGACCTGCACTGTGTATGGGGTACCTCAGCAGGTCAACAAGACCTCAGCAGCACAGGCACAGTTCAGAGAGGCCATCTGTGGGACATATCCAGCCACTGAAAAGGAGTGAGCAGCTTAAAAGACAGACTACCACAGTGAGGAAGGGAACAGGGATAAGACTAGATGTGAATTGTTCTTCTCAGGGTGATGGTTTACAGGGCAACGACTCCTCAAGCAACTTTTTGCTAAAACGTTTTTGTAAATGGGTGATAATGCTCAGGTATTTTCATCTGGAAAACAGTTGGCAAAGTGTCTCCTTGCGATAGTGTTCAAAAGCTGCGTCCATGTGTGGTACCTTCAGGGATGACGAGTGCTTAGGCCTATTGCAGCTGAGGCTAAGCACCCTACACATCCGCTCGATTACAGTCTACCAATAATGAATCTCTTTCTCTCTCTCTCTCTCTCTCTCTCTCTCTCACACACACACACACACACACACACACTCACACACTCTTGAATACAGGAAGGGAAGTCTGAAGACATAGCTCACAACGCACGTTCAACATGCGCTCCAACACCATCTCACTCTCCAGCTCCACACAAGCTCCATGGCTGGACCAGGCAGTGGAAACTATTTGTTAAGCTCTTTAATTTTGCCACCCTTTCAAACAAACCTCGTCTCTCCACCCACTTCACTAATTCAAAAGCAACTCTTCAGGAATGTCCAGACTTCACTTCTTCAGGAGCGATACTGGGCCATATTCTTCTCCCAATTTAGAGCTTCCTCTTCCCCCTCTACACTGACATACTAATTCTTCATCTTAACCATTCCAGCCTGGGACAGCAAACGGATAGCAAGTTCTTTCCATGGAATGCGTACAGAAATCAGAGGACCAGGGGGTCAATGCCAGATCCAAAGAGCGCATGGGACAGTCCTGCCCTCGTCACAGGGGTCACCCTGTGATGACAGGAGGAGCGTGCAGAGCAAAAAAAAAAGAAAGAAAGAAAAACATTTGCCTCAGTGCCAGCCTTCAGCTTGGCTGTGTGTCTCAGGGGCTTGCTTGTTTCGTAAACTTCTCTTCTCTCGCTGGGGCCGACTGCAGGACGGACGCTGATTACAAGCCCACTGCACCATCAATCACTGCAAAATATTTCAATGAGCCGCTTCCAGAGTCCCCACTAAATCATCAGGGACTGCGAGTCGTTACGGTAGGCCCAAACAATAAAACCTGATCTGCCTTTATAAGCAGAGAGAGAGAGAGAGAGAGAGAGAGAGAGAAAGAGAGTGTGGCGAGAGATGGAGAGAGAGAGAGGGGGAGAAGGAGGGAGAGATGGAGAGAGCGAGAGAGAGAAAAGGAAGGAGAGAAAGAGAGGACAAAGGGGAAGTGTAACAGAATGAGAAAAGAGCAGGGGCAATATGACGAGAGAGAATGAGAGATAAAGGCAATACAACGGAAAAAAGTGAGAACAGGAATAAGGGGAATGAGAAAGAGGATGCATGGAGGGGTGGAGGAAAAATACAAATGGACAAAGAGAGCCAAAGGCAAAGGACGAGAGAGAGAGAGAGAGAAGAGACAGAGGGAGGAAAAAGAAAGAGAGATAAAGAGAGGAAGGAGACAGAGGAAGGAAAAAGAAAGAGAGTGGAGACAGGAAGGAAACAGAAAGAGGGATAGAGATTGAGAGAGGGGGAGAGGGAAAGGGAGAGTAAGAGGGAGATCAGGAAAAAGAACAGGATGAGGAAGACAATCTATACCTGAGGGCAGCTCTGGTCTACAGGGTCAGAGAGACTGACCCATCAAGCTGCCATTTCTCCCAGGCCCCTGACACTGAGCTCCACACACACACACACACACAGATATACTCAGTTCAGTTAGGCAGCCTGCACTCTGCAGCTGGGCTGACATGGGGTTGGGGGGTGTCATGTAACACTGTGAGATGAGATCAGTGAGTGAGATCAAGACTGCCGCCCCATCATCAAACGATGAGACTGCTTGGGCTAGACACCTCTGCAAACACACACTTCACAGCTGCTGTGTCAATCAGGCCAATTAATTAGTCCCGTACATGTGTGTGTATATGTGGGTGTGTGTCATCTGGGGGAGTGTTAAATGAAGGGAATCCCTGGCACATGGGCAGGCGCAAGTGTACGTGTGTGTGTGTGTGTGTGTGTGTGTGCATGTGTGTGTGTGTGCATGCGTGCGTGCGCACCAGTGCCCAGGGCAAAGCCAAAAGGCGTGGGTGCACACATAGCTGTGTATTAGTCATTCCATTCCATTCCCAGTTTAACAATACAAGGCTTACAGCAGCCGAACAAGGAGTCACAGCCACAGAGAAGGTGCCGTCTGAATCCCCAAGGGTCTTGATCATTCTAATTCTGCCTTCTATCCCACTGTTTCAGATTCAGCCCCTTTCCATCACTCTTGAGGTCCTGTGCCCTGTGCCCTAAACACAGGGATGTGCTTAGACGAAAGCCTTCATCTACAGTAGTGGACACCAGACCACACCTGTAAATCACTCTCACACACACACACACACACACACACACACACACACACACACACACACACACACACACACACACACACACACAGGCTCAACTGGGCTTAAACTTAAGAGCATCAAGCATCAAGACTTATGATCAACTGGGCTTAAACTTAAGAGCATCTAGCATCAAGACTTGTGATCGAGGCACACACAGACACACACCCACACCTGTACGGGCAGACACCAGGGAATTAATGCATGTAAATACTAGTGCCATGTGGTGCTGCCCTGTGCCGTCCCCCCTCACCCCCCTCACAGGAGCCAGCAGCCACCAAAGCTGGCAAAGAGACGCTACTAAAATGTATGCTCAATCCTGCATCCTCACAAACACACTCACACAAAAACATGCTGTGCATAAACACACCTGCTCCAAATGACTGGAGCACAAACAGAAGCATTCACACATACTCAAACTCACAAGAGCATGAGCAGCACGAGCGCACACACACACACACACACACACACACACACACACACACAAGACTTCGCCGCCAGGCCCCCTTGGTCGTGTGCGTGGCCCAGCAGCCTTTTATTAGGGCAGTGACAGCCCCATGGGAAGAGTCCGGTGTCGCGGACCTCCCCGAAACAAAGGCAGCCGCGCAGGGGAACGACTGCCAGGACAAGGCTGCTAATTGAAGATAATTAATGCCATTAATTAAGTACAGGAGAGAGGGGAGGGGCACGCTGGTGTACTAGGGAGGAGCCGAAGCGCAAGACAGAGCCATGAAGGAGGAAGGGAGGAGAGATACAGAGCAGGGACAAAGAGGAGAGAAAGAAAGAGGGGGAGGGAGAAACAGACAGAGGAAGAAAAGCAACAAACAAGAGAAAGTACAGACTGAGGCATGCAGATTTATCCATCTAAAGCCATGAAGAAAAGATGAAGAAGAGCAGGCCCAGGGTGCATCCTGTGTGTGTCACACTGGATAGCTAAGGAATGGACCAGGAGAAGACACAAGCGAAGAGAGTGACGGAAGGGGAGAGGGAGGGAGAGAGAGAGAGAGAGAGAGAGAGAGAGAAACAGAGGGGAGAGAGTGAGCGAGGGAGAGAGAAAGGCGGATTTTAAAAGATTTCTTTATCTGCCACCACCAGAGACGAACCCACAGCCCTGCTGAGTTCTGCGAGACGCCCAGCTGCACACACGCACACACACATACGTGCGGACACTTACACATGTACAGTGTGCCAACACCCCAATCAAACCAGAGTGGCACGGCCGCAAAAAAACACACACACACACACACACATGCACTCACTCATTCACCAACACACACACACAGAAGAAATGGCAAGACAGTAGAATACAAAGTGTGTAAAAGTGAAACACACAGACAGACACATGGTGCACACACACAGACACACGATAAGGGACTAACTTGGAGGACAGCATGGGAATTTGGGGTCTAATGGGAATTTGCCACCCGTCCCTTCTTTCCATGTTCCTGCAGAAGAGCTCCTGTGCTAAGCTTCTGTGCTCAAACTTAGCCAGGAGATTTGGATAATAGAAGTGGCTGCAAGGGTAGGACCTCCCGTGGGGCTTATTAAAAATGAAAAGAATTTCTGGCAGCCTCTGCACAAATAACTTTCACTCACACTCTTTCTCTCTCTCTCTCTCTATTGTCCCTCTTCACCGGCATTTGGAGCCTTCCATCCTTGCCGTCCTTTACTACTCCTTCGTCTTTTAACTGTCTCTGCCTCTCCATCTCTCTGCTGTCCCTCTCCACTGCCACATTCCCTCCTCGCAGACTACAACCTCTCCTTCATCTCTCTCTCTCTTCATTCCTCCGTTTGTTCTCACCGCCTGTTGTCTCTCACTCCTGCTGACACTCTGTTCTGAGATTGGGGGGGCTGAGGAGTGTAGATTATTTCTCTCCTCAGTGAAGTAAAAGTTTTATTATCTATTTGCTTCCTTTGTAATGTCTCCTTCCAAAACATGTTTGACTGTGTGTGTGTGTGCGTGTGTGTGTGTGTGTGTGTGTCTAGACAGATTTCAGATGCCAGGGTGTAAGTTAGTCCTGTAACCACTAAGGTTCCAATTGTGGAGGGCTCAAATGTGCACACTCGCTCACTCGGTGGGTAGAGTCTCACCGTTAATGTAATCTCATTACTGTATCAGGCTCTTATCAAATACATTTGTTTAGGGACAACAACTACAAAGAACTAAGCAAAGGCCTAAAGAGCAATCAAGATTTAGGATCTATCACTTATTCCTTTGATGATACACAGCACCCATACCAAGCTAGAATAAACTTATCTACAACATGTATGTAATCCTGTTCCATGAGATCAATGACTATAGTCATTGCATGAGATCTCAGTGAGCCTAATGACATTTATCTGCCTCTTTCGGTCCTCATCCTTTCCTTCTAAAATGGCAAAAGATTTCTGTGTGGAAAAACAAAATCACAAGCAGGCTTCTTGTAAGCATTGCACATCACTTCAATAGACAGAGCACATGCCAGTCATCAGTGTTTTTATTTCTACCTGACTGAAATGGAGGTTAAGTTAACATCAGCAACACCTGTGGTTGGTAGGATGATGTGATGGGGCAACTTTTTCAGATAATAGACTCTGAAACTAACTGAACGAGATAACTCCACTGTTCTTTGGAAGCTGTTACCCAACCCTTACACACACACACACACACATCTGCAGACAGAGAGAAAAAGAGAGTGAGAGAGAGACAGAGAGGGGGGGGGGGGACCGTTTAGTGTGCCAGAGAAAAAGGGAGGGAGAGAGAGTGAGAGAGACCAAGGGGGAAGAGAGAAGGAGAAGAAAAGACCAACCTTTGGTTAGGACAAACCTTTTGGCCCACACCAACATACAGACCCACTGATGTACACACAGACACACAAACACGCACCCACACACTGATGTACACACAGACACACAAACACACACCCACACACTGAGATGAAGAAATGCTTTGCTCCAAACAAAATAAGACATTGTGTTCAGTTTTGACTGAACTCTTGTCCCCAAGCTCAGGCGGTCTCTTTCGCAACAGCAGCCCTCAAGCAACTCTAGCCACCCTACGGGCATGGCCATGACTACGTCCGAGTCTTGGATAACACGCACGCACGCACGCACACAAACCCATCAATTAACCAACTGACAAAAAAAGGATGACCCACGACCCTACCATTCTACCAAGACCAAGGGACCACACTGCTCTTGCACAAGGCTTGGGGGTTTACAAAGGTGCCTCTGAGTCAAGACACCTGGGAACAACAGGGAAAGGAAAAAGAAAACAAAAAACAACAACAAAAATTTCCACACACTTGTAATAGTCCTTGGGTGACAACAGGGGGCAGTGTGAGCACCAATTATGTGCGAGGGCAGCCCGTCTCCACCTCCAGCAGGTAGCTCCGCATTTAACCCCCCCCCCCCCAAATACGCAAAGGACAAAAAGTGGGCACGGTGATCAGGGCTAACTTTACCAGGGAGCTCAGTTCACCAGGGCAACCTCTGAAACGAAAATGACCACTAAAAGACAGAAAAACACACACAAAAAAAAAATATCCACCTCTCTTTCCTGCCCAGCCCAGTGATAGCCACATGTGCAGCAGTGTGCGACACACACACACACACACACACACACACACACACACGGTCAAGGCTAATGGGCAAGGACTTGTGCCTGCTCAAGTGACTGGAGGGCGGTCACTCCTACAGATCTCCTCTTCAACAGCTACAGGCCCTATAGTTACATCAGTCTCCTGGACCTCAGCAGTCAGACAGACAGACAGACAGACAGACAGGTGAGAGTAAGACAGGGAAAAGGTGAGGAATAAACAGGGTGAGGGGGAGAGAAGGGGGAGAGAGAAATGCAGCGAGATAGACATGGGCGGGAGACAGAAATGTGTCCCGTGTGCAAAAGAATGCATGAAACAGAGAGTGAGAGAGACAGCGAGAAAGGCAGAGAGAGAGAGAGAGAGAGAGAGAGAGAGAGAGAGAGAGAGAGAGAGAGAGAGAGAGAGAGAGAGAGAGAGAGAGAGAGAGAGAGAGAGAGAGAGAGAGAGAGAGAGAGAGAGAGAGAGAGAGAGAGAGAGAGAGAGAGAGAAAGAAAGAAACAGTAAGATAGAGAGACAGAAAGACAGAGAGAGCTGCAGGGGCTCCTTGGCCACGCATGGCTTGTTCTGAACAGGCCCTTGCATGTCATTGGGCGGACCTGCACCAGCATGGCCATGAATAAATAAAAGTGTGCCCCGAATATCTGCCCGGGCTTGGCTCAGCACGTCGCATCTTCAGTCTCCCGGCCCGACCACACAAAGCCCAGGAATGTCCCCCTCTCACACACACTCACTTACTCGCTCACTCACTCACTCACAGGCAGCCCAGACACACTTTACCGATCAAAGTGTGTGTGGAAGTGAATGAATGAGTGAGTGATTGCGTGTGTATGTTGCATGGATGCATGCAGTCTGTCCATGTCTGTTTGTGTCTGTGGAAATGAAACTCGCACACACATTCAAGATACAGTACATGTTCTGTACAGTGTTTATGTATAGTGTGAGAGTGTGCTTGTGCACATGAGTCATTGTGTGAGTCTCACAGTGATGACCTACATCCAGACCGGTGACCTAGTGAATGTGGTTGTGCTACTGAAACAAGCTTGGACTTCATTCATACCAAGAGTGTGCCTTCATGACCATGTGGAGGTTGTAAGTGTTGAAGATTGAGCCTCACTACCTAAATGAACTGGTGACCAAATTTGTGTGTGTGCGTGTTGTAGAGGGACAAACTCAGGAGACCAGGCATCTCTCACCCAGTCCTATTCAGTACACCAACCTGGAAGGGTGGGGAGAGAGAGGATAGCATTTTAAAGGAACTGTTTTGTGTGTGTGTGTGTGTGTGTGTGTGTGTGTGTGTGTGTGTGTGTGTGTGTGTGTACGCATCCTTTAAATCCAGTTAGGCCTTACCACCACTCAGCACATGGCAAACAGTTTAATGAACACACAGCAAAGTAGAGCAGAGGGGCATTTATGGAGAGGTCCCTTAGTTGCTGAGTAGAAGCCTAATAAACCAGAGGGGCATTTATAAAGAGGTCCCTTAGTTGCTGAGTAGAAGCCTAATAATTCTAATGATAAGTTTAAGAAGGGGGAAAGAGAAAAGAAGCCAGACAATGACAGTGCAGACCTCCAGGCCATGAGCTGACCTAGAATGTGGAGAGCGTCTAAGACCCAGAGGACACCCCCCCCCCCTCCCAACCCTCTCCCCTCCTCTCCTTTCTACTCTTCCTTCCTTCCTTCCCTCCCTCTCCCTGGGTCTTTCCCTCCTTCTGTGTAAATGCACGTGCACACGCACACTCATACAAACATACAAAGAGACACAACTACATGCATGCACACACAAACAAACATACACAAATGAGCGCGCATACACACAAGCACAGAGATTCTTTACAATCTTAGGCAGCCCTCCCTCTGTTCTATTATGCTAATTCTGCATGTGAGCAAGCCGGCCAGAGTCCCAGGAGGAGAAACAGGGTCGCTCAACTCCATCCCTCTCTCTCTCTCTCTCTCTCTGCATGTCTCTCAGCATCTCCCTCATTTCCCACATCCCTCTCTCTCGCCCCATTTTGCTCTTGCCCTCCCTCTCTCTCACCCTTCTCACTCTCTCCTCCTCCTTCTCTCCTTCTCACTCCTTTTCTCTCTCTACCACCCCCCTTCTCTTCCCTCCCTCACTCTCTGCCTCTCTCCTCACCCCCCGTAGCCTCTCCAGTAGGGGATGGGTGTCAGCAGCTTGCAGAAGCTGTTGCCATGGTGATGGGTCCTGTCTGCACTCTGTCCCCAGGCATCCCGGATCAAGAAACGAGAGAGAGAGAAAGAGAGAGAAGGAGAGAGAGAGAGAGAGAGAAGGGAGGAGAGAGAGTGAGAGCAAGTGAGAGTGAGGCAGAAGATACAAGAGAGAGTGTGTGAGGCAAAAAGAAGAAGCAGCGAAAGAGATAAGACTTTGACTGCAGAAATGCAGCAATACTGATACAGCCAGTCCATTTCAAGGCAATGGTGACCAACATCTTTATAACCTGTGTGTGTGTGTGTGTGTGTGCGTGTATGTGACAGTCAGTGAGTGAGTGAGCACACGGGCGGCTGAGTTTCAATGTTCTCCCTGCAGACTAAGTCCTGAGAGCGCCCTCACAGAATTAACTAACTAACGCTGTTCAGTGAATGAGTTTGCAAGGCTGTGAGTTCTCACCTTGCTGTTTGCATGATTGGGACACGATAAATCGTTCAATTAACAACACCGGTCATGTTTCGCTTCACGTTTCAGTTTCCGTGTCTTGTTAACTGTAAATTGTTTACAGGTGCTTTTTTGACGTTTTCGTGCTTCCCCACTGTTTCACATCACAACTCTACAGACTGCGGGTAACTCCTTTTAGAAAAGCCTGCGTGCGATGCTGACTTTAGCTCACACACTTCATATTTTGACAGCAGGACACCACTATACCATCGCAAACGGAGTCCGTTAGGGCAGACACTGAGACTGGGACAGCCAGCGAGCAAGCACTGTAGATGATGACTGAATGTAGTAAGACAAAGCAATAAACCTGGCTCCAAACAATTACGTTACGTGGGTCGGGCTACCTTGTAAAAGCGGTGCATTCTTCATTTTAATAAAAAAGCACTTTACGTTTAAGTTAACTTTACAACTTTACGTTTAAGTTACTATGCTGTAGCAGCAAGGAAAAAAATAAATAAATCTACACACTAACATGTAATAGGTTTCACTCCCAAAGAGTCTTTATAGTGATGAGTAGCGAGTCCATCTTTAACTCTGATCGCACCGAGAGAATTCAGAAAATGAAACACAGCAAAGACACAGAACTGTGGATGCGGATGTGCCTGAGTTTAATTGAAATATTCACAACAATGTTCATCCAGTAACTCTGCCATCTCTTGCCTGGACCAATGAGCACAGCTTCTGCACCTTCCTTCGAAGCGTCATGAGGGGCGTGTGGGGAGGCAAGAGAAATCCCTGGGCAGCTCGGCTAGATTAAACTGGCTTTGTAATCCGCTTGCTTTTCACCCCCTCGTCCTCAACTCGGAATCTGTGTGTGTGTGTGTGTGTGTGTGTGTGTGTGTCTGTGCACGCCAGTGAGTATATGCAGGGGAAAAAAAATCTGAGAGTAGGAATTTGTCAATATCAATAACACATATGCATGTACGCACCCCCCCATACACATAACCCCAACATCAAGTTACTCTCGAAGAGGTGCAGTGAACAACCAGTATTACTTTTTAAGATAAAAAAAGCCACAGAGCCAGCAGCCAGCCAGAGAGAAATAAAGACAAATGAGGGAGAGAGTGATGGAGAAGGAGGACAGTGTGCGTGAGAGGGAGCCAGCCAAAGCTGCACCAGAGAGAGGGAGAGAGAGGGGTAGAGAGAGAGAAAGAGAAAGTGGTTGGGAAGAGGATGTTCTGTTCTGCCTATAGAGACAAAGGCAATGTGTTGATGGCGCCTCATACAGCTCAGACTCTCCTCCCACTCTCCCAGTATTCCACTTCAGTCTGGCCTCCTTCACCTCCCTGTCTCACTCTCTCACTCTTGCACGCACGCTTGCACGCATGCACCTTAGCCTTCCCTCTCCTCTCTTCCCCCATCTATACTCTCTCAGCAGATACAGAATCAGTGAGTAGAAAGTCAAATCAAGTCAGTTTGTAATACAAAATCTGACACACATGACTCGACGTGGCTTTGAGATAGCCTAGCATTTACAAGATTAACTTTTATGGTCACTTTGAACTGACATCCAAAATTGAATCGGTTCACCCTTTAAGTTTGTTTAAATACCAGACATCAAGTTCTCAAGATCGGGACAGTCAGATGTGCAGACGAACATCCCAAAAGCATCATCCCTCAAGCCATGGCTAATGCTGATGAGGAGACATCAAAATGCTTTGGATTGGAGTGCTTACTGTCAGCCGGGTGAATCTCATCACTACACAACCAAGGCAAACGGCTGCTGGTCTCACAGACTTGTTGGGCTGTCGGGCCAAACAGGCAGGCGGTCAGATAGGTGGACGTGGCTCGCCGTGGCTTCCATGTTTTGGCATGACCCTCTCAGCAGCCCTGCTGGGGTGGGCAGCAGGGCCTCTGACAGGCTGCCAGGCTCCATGAATAATTAATCAGGCCCAAGCGAGACAAGCTATTGGACAGGCGGTTGGCTGTAGCCGGCCAATGGCCAATAGCACAGTTTGTGTGTGTGTGTGTGTGTGTGTATGAGAGAGAGAGAGATTGGGGATGGTGGAGGGGGTGCAGGGGGAGGAAACCTTTTGTTGTCGTCCTGGAAACTAAATGGTTCTGATCGATGCGACTTAAAAGGGCTTGCTGAACACGCTTGCTGTTGTCAAACAGTTTCATTTGGATTTTATGCTGTGAAAGAGATCGGTCGGCAGGAACAGACAGGACAGGAACGCAGCGTGGAGTTGTGAATGGGCTTTCGCTGAGAGAGAACTATAAAGGAGATGTCTGGAGTGGGTCATTGTGGTGTGTGAGAGCTGGGTGTGTGAGGGTCCTCTTGAAGCGGCAGCATCGGGCCCCACGGTCTGTGCTTGTCTTCCCAACAGAAAGGAAAAGAAAAAGAAAAAAACAAAGCGAGCCAGCCAGTTACCCAGTCAGTCCCAGACTCCCAGCATATGCCAGTACCACTGCTTCTCCTCACCAGATCACCCATCCCTCACACACACACTCACACAAGAAATCTGGGCAGTCAGTCACGACTCACTTTGTGGCATTTTTTGAACATCTGTGCGTGTGTGTGAGAGTGTGTGTGGCCTTGACGGGATTGAGGAATTTCACTCCAGGATAATAGAACCACAGGCGCACATCGCGGTCAGACAGGGAGACATCAACACAACACAGCCCAGCCCAGCCAGGGGGGGGGAGTATGTTGTTAGGTGCATCTATGTTCTTCTTTTGTGTACACTGTGTATGTATGTCCAGTGAAGCTGTGCCTTCTGTCCAACGCAGCAGAACAGCTATTCATGTGCATGCATCATGATCACACACACACACACACACACACACACACACACACACACACACACACATACAGACACACACACAGACACACACAGACAGACACAGACAGACACAGACAGACACAGACAGACACAGACAGACACACACACACACACACACCAGGTATTCAAAAACCAGGCTGTAGCCAGTCAAGAGGAGAAAAAGTGAGAGAGGGCAGAGGGTTGTGTGTATTGGGCTGCCTCAAAGGTTAGCCTCATCAATGGTGCCATTGATTAAAGTGACAGCACTATGAGAGTGGGGCTGTGTGACGAGGCCCAACACGAGTTCTATTAGCACTCGCGTAATGCTGGGACTGCTGCTCATGAATAATTCTGTCTGAGAACGCATGCATATGCATAAGCACATGCACACACAGACACATACACACACAAGACACACACACGAAGGCTAGACACACACTCATAAGAACTCCCCCACATACATAATACACACACTCATGCACAAGGGTACACTCTCTCACTGATCACCCCCCCTCCTCCCCAAACACACACACACACACACACACACACACACACACCTTGTTGGATCAGACAGGAGATGGCAGCTGCAGAGTGGGACTGTGTGTCTGGTAGAGGAGAGCTGATATCCATAACATTTACGTCCCACAGAAAACATTAGCAAACTAGCCCAAGTTGAAAACTGAGGCACTGGCAATGCAGATAGAGAAGCCAGTGTGTATTGATTGCTTCAGTGAGTCTGTCAGTCAGGCATCAGAGAAAGGCATTTTGATCTTTACATGTAGACCAGCAATGTTTTCAGTCAATCTGGCAAAGCTATAAACTGCTTTGCCTGTTTCATTTAAGCTTATTGTTTCCAGTTTAGCAGCCAGCCTTGAGACGTCTTTGCCTCCATCCCAAACAGGACTAGTTATGTTGCCATTTGTGGCCATAAACTGCCAGCCCCTTTCTATGTCAGTCACCCTGTGTTCACTTCCTGACTAACCATTCACCAGTGTCCAGCGTCCCATGGTCAGGTAGACTTTAGATACAGACATGAAAAAATATGTTGCAGGGTCAAGGAAAGAAATGAAAGAAATCACAAGAGTGCATTTCCGTTGTGAGAACAGAATATGCACTGCGGTACAGTACGATACCGCCACTCTTCTCACCAGCCATGCCATAAAGAGACCTGCAACCTCCTCCATCACTCCCTCACACACACACACACACACACACACACACACACACACACACACACACACACACACACACACACACACACACACACACACACACACACACACACACACACACACACACACACACACACACACACACACACACACACACACACACACACACACACACACACCAGGCTAGGGGACAAAGGGTCAAGGAGACGGTGATGAGGTATGCTTCAGCATGGTGTTGAATGTAAATAAGAATCCTCCACACCCCTCTGCTCTCCAGCGCAAGCCTGTGAGTGTGAGTGTGTGTGTGTGTGACAGTCTGTGTCCTGCTCTTTCTTCCATACACACAGCTACCTCATAAATACATCCATAAACATAGCTGTGCCCATAATCAATATAGCAACCAACCACACACACACACTAAGGAACACAGGGTTCTGTAATTCTGTAGTGAGCTAAACATCCTATTAATTTCAGAAATGAGTGGCCAAAGAGGCAAACGTTTCCATGCCAAACAGATGTGTGAAATGCCGTTGGATAAAGTCTACTTGGGGACTACTGCCATACGCACACACAGACTTGGCAGGAGGTTGGCATGTGTTTGGTGTGTAGAGTGGTGTGGTAGAGCCTTGGGGAACTGATGGTATAAAAATGGTCATCACAGAATATTATGGGCTGCTGCCAGGAACTACACCCCAGACAGACATAAAGGACACTCCAGTGAGCTGCTGTTCAGTTCCCTCTCAAAGCTGGCCCCTCCACTGAGCACACAGCCAACCATATTCAGCCCTTATACCACTGCTGTGTGGCGCACACGCACACACACACACACACACCCACAAACAGCCTGCCAAACCAGGCCCAAGTTGAAGTGTGCAAATTCTTAATGTGTGTGTGTGTGTGTGTATGAAGCATTTAAAAGTTCTTACATGCTCTTTGTATTTGTTCAACTGACCCTTTTAAGGCATTTGACAGAACTAGCGTGTAGCCCATAATGTCAGGTGAGCGGCTGTGAGTAAACACAGTGCTACCGACTCCTCAGGAGTAGCAGGCTACACTTTAACCCTGACAGCCATCCTGTAACACTGCTAACTGAGGCCCTTAGGGGGGCACGGGGAGGGAAGGGGAGGAGAAGAGGAGAGGAGCAGGGGAGGAGAAGAGGAGGTCCAGCCAGGCAGTGGAGACAAACAGCAAGGTCCTCACAAGGCAAAGGAGACATTCCAATGGACTCAGAGCAGCAGTTGAGTGTGTGTGTATAAGTGCAGATGCAATGGGTTTGTTTGGCAACACAGCCCAAGCCAGGCTGTTGAGTGGTACAGACACGTACAGACAGACAGGCACACACACACATATACAGACACAGACACAAACGTAAACCCAAACATGCATTCAGACAGAAACTGAACACGTGCATACAGACAGTGACACAAACACAGAAAAACACATACACACACACCGCCAAGCATCTGCATGCACACGTACACACACACATACAAACACACACACATACAAACACACACACACACACATACAAACACACACACACACACACACACACACACACACACTACACTATGGGTGGCCATGTATTTTGGTAGTGTGTTTCTCTTTTTTCTCTACATGCCCAGCTGGTACTTGAGGCTGGTGAGGCTTTGGCAAGGCCCCTCTCCAATGAGGGTGCACAACAGCACCAGACGCCCAGGATGCCAAGAGCCGGCGCTGCCAACAAGGCCTGCCAGCATAGCTCAAGCACCCAGAGAGAAAGGGGGAGACAAAGAGGCGGACAACGAGAGAGAGAAACAGAGTGTGTGCGTGTGCGGGACATAGCAAGAGTAAGCAACAGGAACTGGTCCATGGGAGGGGGGAGGGGGGGAGGGAGAAGTAGAGCGGAAGTTTTTGGGAGTGGAGATAAAGACGGAGGAAGAGGAAGAGACAGAGGTCAAATGGGATGAGAGGGATGAAGTGACAGAGAGAAAGATGAGAGAAAGGGTGAATGAGAAATTGGATGCGGTAAAATAAAGTGGGGGAGGGGTTAGCAGACAAACAAAGAGCATAATATAAAGGAAAAATGGATAGAGTTTTTCCATGGGAGAAGACAAAGTTTTCCAACATCAGAAGACAAAAACAGAGAAATGGACAGAGAAGGAGAGGAGAGGGTAGAGGAAGGAGAGCAAAGCAGAGAAAGTAAAGAAAGAGTGAGCAGTGTCACACCAGAGGCGTTAAGCCTATTGCTTTTCACCCGTCCCTACTCGGCTTATCAACACCTCTGCATTCAGCTGAAGCACATGGAGGACCTGCAGGGAAAGACCTCAAACATAATCAAGCATCGCTCTGTGTTGCATCACACCAACTCCACTCCCACTTCACTTCCTGGCTATTCAAAGCCAGATTAGAAAAGTCATCTGAAACGAGTCGTTAAGGCCACCTTCACTAGCTCTGCCTCCTGCACAGCAGAGGATGGGGGATGAGCATAAACTACTCTGTCCTCCCCCACGTGATGGAGGAAATCCGGTTTCTTTAGGGACCACATATATATTCCTCCCTCGGCCTCCCAGAAGTCGAAACTGTGGAGAATGGAGGAGGCTGCAGGAATCTGCTCTTTTAGGGGGTTGTTTTAGCTAGCAGAGGCCTTCTCTCGTTTGACATTAAGATCAAGCTGCTCAGAGTGAAGGTGAATGGGGGCGCACAGCCCTTGGGATGCCTGTAAAGGCATTAATCTGAAGATAAAATCCCAATGAAGTCTGTCTGCATAAAGAACACACACCAAAGCATCTTAACTCCGCTTCACAGCCATGCAATGTTTTTCACAACTGAATTACACACAAATGAACACCCTGACACACACACACACACACACACCTCTATTGTGTATCAAGATGCAGTAAACCCGTAGCCCCCCCTCCACACATACACACACACAGTTAGTCCTCCATCCCTCTCCCCACCCCCACTCTCTACCACTGAGCCTGGATCAAATATTAACCACGACCGCCTGCCTACACTGAGCATGCCCAGAAGCCTCCCAGGGAGTATGCCACTAACAAACACAAAGAGCTTTTAACTCTGTGGTTGCTGGAGCTCAGATGGGAACACACACACACACACACACAATCAATCTACACTGATATACGGTGCATCAACACTCAGGCAAATAATCACCCACAGCTTATTCTCATAATTTCATCTCTTCTGCCCCTTCACACAAACACACACAAACACACACACACACACACACACACACAGTAACTTAGTTGGAACACACAAGGTGATCTGGCAAAACACACACACACACACACACACACACACACACCCACCCCTAGACAGTGTGGGTGCAGAGCAAAGCAGGGAAAGTGTGCTCATATGAGTGAGACTCAAATGCACAAAGAGAGGCAGAGATGCAGAAGGAGCAGTAGCCTAGCGAAAGAGAGGGAGGGAGAGAGAGGAATGAAGATAAGGGAGGGCTGCTGGGGTGGAGGTGACTGTGAGGGCGTCTTTATGCAGATCCTTAACGCAGTCTTCATAATAAATCTCTTCCATTCCCTCCCCCTCACCCCCCCTGTCTTCATCCACTCCTCTCTACCTACCTCTCCCTCCACCTCTCTCTTCCTCCCTCCCTTCCACCTCTCCCTCCCTACCTCCCCCATCTCGTCATCTTTGCTTCTCTCATCACCTCCCTCTCTCTCCCTCCCTCCTTCATTTGGCTTTTCCTCTCCCTCCTTCTCCCATCTATGTGTTTGTGTCTTCCACCACTATTATGATTCCAGTGTGTCGTCACTGCTGCCCACCCGCACTCCTCCTCTCTCCTCCTCTCCTCTTCTTCCCCCGGGCCAGTCAGCTAGCAGAGCGGGCATCATGGGTAAAGAGCCAGATTACCCAATCAATCTTCCCCAGGGGAAGAGAAGGGGAGAGAGAGAGAGAGAGAGAGAGAGAGAGAAGAAAATACTGTATGGTGGGGGGAATGACAAGAGACAGAAATAGTGTAGAAGAGGAGGCAAGAGACAGGTAGAGCAAACAAAGAAGAGGGAGAGAGGAAGAGGGGATCAGAGAGTAGAATACTGAGAGAAAAGAGGGAGAGAGAGACAGAGAGACAGAGGGAGAGAGAGATGAACATAAACACCGACACTGCCAAGCCATCTTTGCTGCCGTGGGTCTGCAGCCCCAACCCTGTAGCATGTAACAGTGGCCCAACAGCACCAACTCAGAGGACAAACACAACCCAGGTATTCTTCTCTCGACTCTCCCATTCTGTTGCCACTCTTCCGACTAAGCCTTCAACATGGAGGGGACACTGCTGTTCGCTTATGGACCCTCGGCCTGCTCTCACTCTCGACCTCCAGAGAGCAGCCCAGTTCACCACTTGTCCTACACAATCCCCCCCCCCACTTATGGCCTACAACTCCCATCACCGCCCCACCCCATGAGCATTTCACTCATTTACCCATGTATTTAGTTTACCATTGTGGGGCTATGGTGATAGAGAGCCCTAGAACTGCAAGGGACTCTCCTGTTGAATCGTTAGGATGACTGATGATCATTACATGGTTTAAACATCAGACACAGAGGAGGCTAAGGTGGAAGAGGAGGAGAAGGAGGTGGTGGAGGAGCACGCAGCACAGCCGAGAGCAGAAGAGTGCGAGCAAGGGAGTGACTGGTGGCAGAATTAAGAGGTGTCGAGGAGGAAGAGGAGGTGATGGAGAAGGAGGAGGAGATGGAGGAGAAGCACACAGCACAGCCGAGAGAAGAGTTCGAGCGAGCGACTGGTGGCAGCATTAAGAGGTGTTGAGTTCCCGAGTGGCGGGAGCCAAGCCAAGGCTGCAATCCCACAAAAAGCCCCGGATTAGCCCTCAACCATTCCTGGGATTTGAGGATTAGGGGGTTCTATTCCATTATCTTCCTCAGCACTGGAAAAAGATTCTTGACTGTCTTGGGTCTCCCAAATGGGCTGTGGACGTGGGTGAGTGTGTGGGGTAGAGGAAGGGATAAGGGAGCTGCAGCCCCTCTTATACATGTGTGCACAGCACTGCATACAGAAAACACACACACACACACACACACACACACACACACACAGCATATAAACCTGGGTTGCAAAAGGCATACACAGAATGCACACACACACACTTGCATCTGCGCAGACACTCCTTGACACGACACTGTGTTAGAGACCACCCTGGTCCTGCCCCAGAGCACCCCAGCCCCAGCTCAGCCCTGTCACCTCCCTCAGTGGCAGAGGGGGTTGGGGGGATGAGAAGGACCATCATAAATCATTAGTCCCAAGGACACACTAGTGGCTGAAAAGTCCTTGCCACAGAGAGACACTGAATACTGCAGCTCAAGCACAAGAGTCAACACACCTCCAATTGCTTTCCCTTTTGCTCACAGAGAAGCACGCACACACACACACGCTCACATGCACACACAAACACACACACACACACAAACACACACACACACAAACACACACAAACACAAGACCTGATAAAAGGACAGACCTGGCACAAGCTCCTTCCTGTTTTGCTCTGAGCTCCATAGGGTGGGCGTTGTGGCAGGTTAAACACTGCCTCTAACCGCTTCTACACATGGGGCTTTCATACTTACATTAGCCATCATCACACCCATCAGCTAAGCACAGACAGGAGCATTGCACACCAAGCCTATATACAGTCTTATGGTAGGAGGACAAGCCAGTCATGTCCGATTGGAAAAATAAGGGCAATATATTTCATAGGTAAACTTTGGGAGATGGGCTTGAACTGGGGGCGTCGCACTCTGGTCCATAACAACTACAAGAAATAACAAAGAAAGGTTTTTTTCGGGTTCATTTGAATTCGCTCCTGCTTAATCATCTTCAATGGGCTACTGCTTAACCATTCTTTTCATATCAATGAAAATGGCCACGCACTGAGGCAGAGATCATGCACATCCAGAGGACAGGATGGTCAGGAGGAGAGCACTACACTAGAGAGTCACCTGGCCTCTACGTGACCTTCACATCACCTCAGAATAACCAGGGCAGCACACCTCTACCAGCCACTGGTTGGTGTAAATGGGCTTTATTACCTCACTTCCATGCCTTCATGTTTTAAAAACCATAAATGCTTCGGCTTCCTGGTCGCTGGGGTGCAGGAAGTGGTTGATTACCTAATAAAGGGCCAGAGCAACTCAGCCAATATAACCACCAGATCAAACCCATGCATCACTGCTATTCAGGTGCCCATATCTTCATAGCCAGAGACACCGTCTTAAGAGTGCTCTTGAGGCGTGTGTGTGTGTGTGTGTGTGTGTGTGTGTGTTTATAGACACTGCACCTGTTAATCTGCTGGTGGGAATTAACGGCAGGCATCTGATTAGCCGCGGGTTTCTTGGCCTAAGGCTCATCAGATCAGAATCTAAGAGTAGGGGGCCTTAGGCTCCTCTCCTCTCCTCCACTCTCTCATGTCCTCCAAACAAACAGATTAGGCCGAAGCCATGGGTCAGCACCAGGTTAAAATCTTATTGGCCCATATGTCAGAGCCCAGTTGGCACTGTCAGAGGGAACTCACAACAGCCACCCCTCTCACACACACACACACACTCCACCCCCTACCTCACAGTACATAAATACGTCTCAACTGCCCCTTCACACCTAAACAAATGCATCAACAAAACAATGAAATAGCATTAAACTGGCATTACACTCTCCCACTCCCACTATACTACTACTACTACTACTACTACTACTACTACAACAACCGCATACACACACACACACACACACACACACACACACACACACACACACACACACACACCTCAACACTAACCATCACACTTTACCACATCCAATCACTCTGCGAAAGAAGGATCAGCCAGACACCAGCCTACATTTCCCCAGACCATGTCTGCTGCCCCTTCACACCATCAATTCAATCTCTCTCTCTCACACACACACACACACACCATCATCTTCTACTCCCTCAGGTAACAAAAGGGCTACAGACTGACCAGGAGAAAAGCTTGACCCCCTGCCAGCTGCCATCTCCCCTATCCGAAAACTCGGAAACATTGACCTATTGCAGGATGGTGGCTGAGGATGATGACTCGGTCACATCAGACAGCAGACCATGTTTCCTCCTCTTCCCTCTGATTCAGATAATGGGGGTTTGGTCTCTCCCAACAATAACAACAACAACAACAACAACAACAACAACCCAAAATCAGCCCAGCAACCCACAGCAAGGAAAGGGTGGATGATGATGAAGTGACTCACATAGTCGTGGAAGGCCTTTGCCTCGCTGGAATGCTCGCAGGTCTCGCGTCTGTCGGGAGCAGCGCAATACAAGTCCCAGAATACACTGCAACAGAAAGAAGAGAGAACTGGTTATGATGTTACTTAACAAACAAACCAGAAAGAAACCAGCCAGCCACACACACACACACACACACACACACACACACACACACACACACACACACACACACACACACACACACACACACACACACACACACACACACACACACACACACACACACACACACACACACACACACACACACACACACACACACACACACACACACACACACACACAGAGTACATCAATCTACAACGCCCTTCTCTCCGGTCTTTGGCACACCTCCTCTGACCACGTCACTTCCTGCCACTCCGGGCCAATCAAAGGAGACCTCTTCTCCAACCTTGTACCGGCTGCCTCTGCCGCAGTAGTTATTCCCAACCCACTTGGCAAAGGCTATGGCAGGGCTGCAGATCAATTAAGCCCAGGATTTCCTCAATTAAGTCCAGTGCGGCCCCCGTGGGTGCGCGGGGCCACAGGGGCCTCCCTCCAAACGGCCTGTTAATTACTGAGCTCAGACTAAGCACCTGTTTAACAGGCCCAAATTGGATTGCTCCTGGTCCTCAGCTATCGATTTAATGGATAGCCCATAAAACCTAGTGAAGGAGGGCCTGGCAGGGCTGACGCAAGGGAGAGGGATCGCACTTCAACTGCATTTGGAAAAAAAAAAGAGAGAGAGAGAGCAAGACAGAGAAAAAAAAGTGTATGGAAAAGATCTCTGAGTGTTGGTGTTAAGTTTTAGCAGCACAAAGCTCATCAAAACACATGCATTAACACAACCAGTTTGTGTGTGAAAAAGAAAAGAAAAGCGGGGGGGGTTGGGGGGGGGGCTCATAACTTCCCAGGAAGTTGTAATGAAAACAGTGGCTCACTGCCTCTTGTTCTTGGATGACCCATTTTAAAGTCATGGGTTATGAAACCTGCTGGTAGGGAGACTCAAGTTTTGACATGGGGCTTCAACAGAGTAAATAAACCCTGTCCACAGGAGCAATAACAAAGCAGGATATGGGGAAATACCAGTACACTTGTACTAAAAGAAGGAAAGAGCCTCAGGGGGAGGGAGAGAAAGAGAAAGAGAGAGAGAGATAATATATAAAAACAGAGGGACAGGGAAAAGAGAAAGGTAGAAAAAGAGGGATGAGGAGAGGGAAAGAAGGGGAAACGAGGAAGAGGCACGACATGGTGAGACAACAAAGAGAGAAAAACACAAAGAAGAGGATGAGAGGACAAGATGGAGGGAAAGGTGGGGAGGGCAGGAGCACCTTGGGGCAATTCTGTCCTCCTCTGGAGCCTTTTTTTTCTTTACATGATGCCAAGTGGCATGATGGGACAGTGGCATGACCCTCCACCACACCACTACACAACACAAAACACCACGAAATGAAACACAAGACAACACAACACCTCCACTGATGCAGAGAGGCAGGACACTTGGTGTGTGAGAATGAATCAAACAGATTAATGATGGTCAGGCAGAGAGAGAGAGAGAGTGAATGAAAGAAAGGGGGAATTGAGTGAGCGAGGGAAAAGTATTTTACACTGTATTTCCCCCCCTTAGCTATAATAGGCTATTTTCTGTAGTTCATGCACATGATTCCTAAATACAAAGAAAGTTATAAAATTATATCCTAAACACAAATGGGAGATAACCAGGATAATGGCCTTCGAGGTGACCAGTTCAATAGAAATAATGACTCGGTGGGGGCAACTTTGCATGTCGCACTTTGCATGCATTCTTCACCACCACCTTGCCATTATTTCCATCTAACTGGTCACCTCATCGGCCGTTACCCTTTACTTAACTGTGCCATTAAAACCACAGAGATTAAACTACATCCTACGCAATTTATTCTCTCGTGCTGACCCTCCGGTCCAGTCTAACAGTAGAGGCCAAGAAGGGGCACAGAGGGTTCCGATACACCATCTCCTTCAACAGCACACATCCTCTGCAACCTAACAGGCCACAAGTGTCTGGTTTCCAGGCCAAAACTAGACTTACTGTGGACGTGTAAGGATACACGCACATGTGTGCATGTGACAGTTGAGAGTTAGTTAAAAACATGACCTATGTGCAAATTACTCTACATTTGAAAATGTATGATAGCAACATGACATTACAGTACTTCAGATAGGAATCATTTTTGCCAAGACACGCAGTGCTGCAGTTTCCTTCAAGACAAAGACACAAATAAGGAGGTGTTGCCTTCAACTGGAGTTGAGAGAGTTGTACTGAATACTGAATATCGAGATTGCGAGCAAGCCCGATATATAAATATTTTTGCTAAAACAGATATCCTCTCGACACATTTGACCAAAGCAATCTGACGTACTAAACACAACTTGATAGCTCCTTGTGGTATTGTGCATCAGATAAAAGGAGGTGACCTTGCAGTGTGGGAACAGTAACAATGGCATCCAGTGAAAAAAATCTTCACACTTTTGTTTGTCCATCAAACATACAGTTTATGCTCATTTATGGCTTTTTTCCTTCTTCCGCTACACAGATATTGTGAACTGTAGATTTCCTGTCAATGTACTGAGTACCTGCTGTATTCAACAGCAGTGATATCAACGTTATTAGGGGCCAAGTATTGATACAGTGTTGATTTGAGTAACTCTGCGGTTCCCTAACTTTCAGGACAGTATACTGAGAGCACAAAACTCTGGCTGAAAGCGTTAATATTGTACTGAAGCAAAGTGTGCAGAACAGTCTCATGAGTTAGCAGTGAGCTTTGACACTCCGCTAGCAGGAAGACACTTGAGATGTGAATTGTCCCCCGCACACACGCTTTGTAGTGCATCAAAAAGCAGAGAGGCCTTCAGAAGTGTTTCATTTGATTTGCGTCCACTGAATATCTTAGTGACTAGCAGGCCAGGATGACAAGTGATGTAATAACAAATGAAGAGAAAATACAAAATAATAAAACAATAACTCCATCAAAACGCACAAACCTCAATCTCATGATTTGCCTTGACATATATTTAGATTTTTTTTTTGTTGTTGTTGGTAAAGTGAATGTGTCATCAAGGGAAAGGCCACCTTGGTAATTTTCAAACAACCAAGTGGAGAACAAGGAAGATTGCAGGAAAGAAAAACTGATGGTAGGAAAGATGAAGAGACTAACAGACAGGAAAGCCTGAAAAGCAAAGAAAATCTTGCAGACAGCTCACGTCACATCAGTGGCCATCCGTTTCTGTCCTTCTCATCAATCATATTCGGCAAACACCACTGACGCCCTACAACATGCAGTACAACAGCAACAACGTGGTCCAAGTACTACAGCCAGTAGATTGGAAATCTTCAGCACACACTCAAATTTGTTCACAGAGGAGACATACTGTAACAGTTCTGATTGAAGAGGACACCTGGTTGGCATTCAGTTCATTATGGGCACGGAATATACACTATAATAGGGTATAATCTTTTGATGACCACAGAATCGTCATTACTACTCCCAGCCACCACCTTAGGACACAACAACTAAGCCCCCACCCCCGCCCCCTCCCCTGACACACTCATCTGAGCCCCCCTCCCCTGACACACACACAGCTGCATCCAGCGACGTCACAAAAGCATGCTTCTGCATACAAAGCCCTCGGTGCAGGGCAGTGTTATGCGACAGGCAGACATTGGCTAATTGTGGGTAACTACAAGGATTACCTAATTTTCATCTCAAGGGAGTCCACTACAAGTGTTGACTCTGAATGGGGGACAATAGACTACTAAACTAAGGAGTGTGAAACTGTGACAAAACCAGAGGCACTGTTTTGTTTTTTTGTTTTTTTCTCCTCTCAGTCAAACAGCAGGATATAGTAGAGTTTACATATCCATAGAAGCACATCATCAGAATTAGCCCAGAGATTCATTTGCTTCCTCTGTCCACAATCATCTCTGCTGAGTGTCATCCCTGCCTCCTGCCGCGGACTCCTGTCACCCTCCCCTCCTGACAATACGGGAGGCCTGTGCCAGGACCGACTCTCCATCCTTGAGGCCCTTCTTATACACCCATGCCAGGACCGACTCCACTTCCCGGAGGCTTTGTGACTGACCACCCCCCCCCACCCACACACAATGGCACTGTCAAATGAACCCTTTTTTAACCCCCATGACCCATCTCAGTCCTTGAGTTTAACACCATGTCTGGCCACTACTACGCTGTCCAGCCATTATTCCTGATAACCACCTATGGACTGACTACCATGTAATGTAAAGTGGGATAATACTCTGGAACCATTATGATCCTTAGCTAAAACCATGGACAACTTGTAGTCCATCATGGTTCCTACTGGTTGTACTTTTCCTGCATGACCCCTGGCAGTTGGGTTAGTCCCTTGAGTCATGGATCTGCCCAAGGTTTCTTCCTAGACTAACTAAAGATAAGAGTTCTTCCTTGCTCCTGTTGTTCTTAAGTACTCCTACTGTAAAGCACCATAAGACAATACTATTGTAAAGGGCATTGCATAAATAAAATTGCATTGAATTGAACTGAATGTCTTCTGTCTACTGGGATTCATTTGCAAGGGACAAAATGACAGGGGGACAGTGTATGCACCCAAAAATGCCAGGGTTTCAAAATTAGAGCCTCAAGACAGTAACGGGAGGGGGGGTGGCATTGATTAGCCTGCTAAAGACACCCTCCCTGCCACCTGCATCGCCTGTAAAGACCATTCCGTCGCCTCCTCTATGTCCTTCCTCTCAACCACCCCCACCCCCCAAAATTGACCCCTGCTGTCCTTACGACCCATCATTCAGGCACTTTGTCCAATCGCAGCTGGTCAAAGGGACATAGGGGAGGGACTGAAGGTGGTGAGAGGTGGGTGGGGACATGGCCATTTACTACAAAGGAGGGAGGGGGGGCTGGTATGTGAAGGGTTAATCCGTTTGGTGCTCTTTGGGCTGGAACAAAGCAGAGGGACAGCAGACAAAGGTTGATTTTTTTTTGGGGGGGGGGGGGGGTGAGATGAGATGGGTGGGGGTCGGGGCGGGCCTTTCCTTTGCCATCTGGGCCCTTTGTTTGGGGCATGGGGATGGCAGACAGGGGTGAGGGGCAGGAGGGGGTGGCTCCGTGCCCCAGGCACCAGAGCCGTGCCCTGGGAGAAGAGGCTGTGACCTCATGATTGGCCAGCAGCATGGGTCAAGCTGCTACCATACAGTTCTGACTTACAAAAGCCAGCTCAGCACTAAGGGAACGGCTTGGAATACTAAGCTTACGTCTATGTGCCAAAGCTAAAAGCTGCTCTATTTGGTTGTGCTTTAATACACAGCCCTGGAGAAGTTAACTCCGGGGATATTTAGGTTCAAAAGAAGAAGAGGAACCTACAATTAGCCATGCATATTCAATATATGAAAAAAAAATACATTACGAGAGAGGAGCTCTCTTACACACAGAGATGCAGGAGAGCGCTCCTCGAGTTTCCACCGTTGGCTGATTATCAATGGGATAAAAATGTCTGATTACCCCAATTATGAGCATTGAAATATTGATTGCCTAGCGAACCCATACATACGGCTCATTTCTCTCATTATTTACACATAAAACAAACAAACACACACACACACATAAACACACACACACACACACACACACACACACACACACACACACACTACACCTCAGAGAGGTGTTGGAAAACATGGAGCAAGCATAAGAGCACAACAGAAAAAGGCAGACTCACCACCACCAGGAGTGCAGGAATCCTGGGGGTTCCCCCAGCGTGATGTTCTTCTCCCATCGGATCTGCAGGGGAGACAAGAGGCCCAGTCAGATCCCCAAAGACACCTGCCACAAGAGCTGGGAGTGCACAGCAGAGTATGCGGGGGCCCATGGGGAAGACATGCCTTCTGACTACCAAGGCAAGGCCTGCCCTGTGTTCAGGCATCACAGTATTCAACAGGAATGAACTTGGGCAACATGGACAATACTAACTACATCATGGCACTTTTTTGCAGTAAAAATGCTGCCAAAGACACATATAGCATCAGCTTAGCTTTGAAAGTCTTGCAAACATAAAAAATGGAACCAAATCAAATAAACCTTCCCTATGTGCTTACGCATGTGTGTCTGTGTCAGGGTCAGTTTTTAGATTTAAATACTACAGACTAGATATAAAAATCATTTTTTCACATCCGTAAATCCATTGCCAAAATTTCAATGCTGTATTAAAATATTACACATTTCACATAATCAATAAAAAAATAATTCACTGCATCTGTTAACTACAACAGAGGTAGTGCCACAGTAAGGACAAAACACACACAAAATCAGAGGAATGAGAGCTGAACTAAATGAGGGGTTAAGAAACAAGGTGAAGACATTAATCTTAAAGAAATTAATCTATCCAAAAAAATTACTACTCGACAAATAAAGAGGACTTTTTTGTTTGTTTGTTTCGCTCAGTTTTTAAAAATTGAAACTGGATTAAATTAAACAGGTCCAGAGGTTAAGAACACTTTATCAGTCAGCTCCATCCTGTCACGTTTCCAACTGCCAAGATAAAAATCAAAGAAAAGGCCTTGCTTGTGGACTGGTGCTTTTAGAGAGGTATGCGCGCAACGTGAGTACTAGGACCGCTGCAGTTCCAATGCAAGAGCTTTACTTAAAAAAAAAAAAAAAAAAAAACAGAACTATGCACAACATTAATGCCCTTTGGGTCCTGGGCACCCTCATCCACCCCACCCCCACCCCCGCGCAACACAATACACTCACATGATCTGTGTGCCTTCATACACTGCAACACAATATTGCACCGTCTTTTCAGACTGGTTAGGCTGACACAGAAGGTCAATTGTTGCACAGCTCAACTGTTAATTAATTTGCCATGACTCATCACCCTTTACTATATTTCTTGCCAATTACTTTTTACATAAGACAAGTAATCTTTTCAACCACATACCAGTCTTGTACTATTTACCCAGGGAGAGGAGGAGGAGGAGGGGAAAAAGAAGCAAGGGAA